>PVKA01009478.1:0-68205 GCA_004027165.1 Ctenomys sociabilis | reverse complement strand
AGAGCACTCCTCAATCACAATATCCGCTTCAGGCTCCTGCTCTGCTGTGCAGCTGGCCTGGCTGGGGCCAGGTTTCCTGGGTGCAGGCCCTCAAATACGGCTCCTCCTGACTCAGAGCCTCGCAGACCTGGTGCACAGTGGCGAACCAGAGACGGGACAAGCTCTACAGAAGCTCCCCATAGAGAGGGGAGAAACTCAGCCTGGAGGCGCCAGGCCATCACCTGCCTGAGGTGATTCGGACCACAGCCAGACAGACACCTGTGATCAGACTCCTCCGGTTACTTGCAGGGGGCCGTGCGGCCTTGCTTGTAGTTGGTCCTGCTCTCGAGGCAGCCCTTGTCTCCATGTATACGTGGACCAGCCTCCTACCTAGAGAAAGCTGGGGGCCCAGAAGCTCCTTTCCATTTTGAGCTACTTCAGCCTCTTTCAGCCTCGTCATTTTGCCTTTAAAACCTTATGGGCCCCCTGTGACTGTCGCAGGAATCCATTCTGTGCACCAAATGTATGTTAATTTCGGGAAGATACTACTTCTGCTATCGCCCAGTCTCCTCAATAGTCCCACAAACCCTTTTGTTCAGCTAAAGTCTGCTAGAAACCATTTATATCTTCTTGGGATCTTAACAAGTGTTCTACAGCCATAACCTTGACTTCATGCCTCTTTTTCTCTAGGCCATTGTGAGAATCGGTTTCCTGCTGGGCAGAACAGAAATGAGGACTACTTTTCTTTTCCAACTTAGTAAATTTCAACTCCAGCTAGTAATTAGCTCACCTCCCTCCTACAATGCTCAATCACACAGTCAGGATGCTAACTGAGTAGGACTTCAATAACACTTCCAGCATTCTACCTCTAGATCTCCTTAGCCAAGTCCACAAACTCATGAGGCGCTATCTCATTCCATTTTGTGTTCCTGTCCTAGTTACTTTTCTCATTGCTGAGACAAAATCTCTGACACCTGTAAGTTAAGAGAGGGACAATTTCCTTCAGCTTACAGTTTGTAGGGATTTCAGTCCTTTTTTTTTTTTTAAGCTATTCATTTTTTATTTTATTTATTTTAGCCTTTTTGTTGATTTTTATTATTTTTTATTTCATTTTTGTTTTATTGAAGTAAAATATCAATGAGACAGTTTTAAGATACCTTGACAAGATGGATTTGATAAATTAATACATTGCAAACTGTTTTCATAAACTTTTGGTATGATAGAAGGTGCATACATGATATTATACTTACAGACATTATTATACCGTATGTCTCTTATCAGTAAATAAAGAGTGTAGCTGTTTGAGTATCTTATTTTTTATACCTGAATTACATCAAAGATTCAATAATTAATACTTTCTACCTTGTTATTTTCCTAGTGGTTGTCCATAGTACTAGAAGCCGACATAATATCCTGTCCAACCACCATTAGTGCAAATCTTGCCTCTCATAGGATTATGTAGAAGCACAGCGTTATCTATCCCAACTGTACTGTCCATACACACACATCATGATTCTTCCATTCTATACCCCTTCCTTGCTCTACACCTGTCGGAGATGGGCACTCCATTGTCAGGGATTTCAGTCCTTAATTGGCTGGCTCCAAAGCAGGGTGGCCTGGCACAGGGGTGTCACAGAGGAGAAGCAGCCCAAGGCATGGCAGGCAGGAGGTGATAAGACAGCAGCAAGCCTGCCTTCCCTCTCTCCATTTATAATCTGTCCAGGTTGTAAGTCTATTGACTGGCACCGGCCACAGCCAGTGGAGGAGCTTCCATTGCCCACACACAGAGCAATGCCAACTCCAATCACAGGGCCAATTTAGTACCACACACCTTTAATCTGGTATCACACGTCCTACATCTGGCCAGTTCCCCAAAGCCCTGCCTATGGCTGAAAGAGGTTTTGGGGGGAAGAATATCTCAATACAAGCCATAGCAGTTACTATAACAGAGTCCCTGAGGTTGTATAACTATAACAAACAGAAGTGGGTTTTTCTTTTATGTATTTAGTACAGGGTCTATATGGCCTCACTACACAGATTGGACTCGTAGTGAGTCTCCTGTTTTCAGCCTTCTAAGCACTGGGATCACAGACACGTGCCACCACGCCACCAGCACTGCAGGCCAGGGATGGAACCCGGTCCCTGTGTCTACCTAAACAGGTGCTTTAGTCTGCTGAGCTATCTGGCTAGCCCAAAACGAAGGGTTTTTAGCCTGGCATTCAGGCCTA
This sequence comes from Ctenomys sociabilis, assembly GCA_004027165.1. NCBI lineage: Eukaryota > Metazoa > Chordata > Mammalia > Rodentia > Ctenomyidae > Ctenomys > Ctenomys sociabilis. The sequence goes on along the minus strand of PVKA01009478.1, from coordinate 65,998 downwards.
TAATTCCAGTACTTGGGAGGCTGAGGAAGGGGGATCATGAGTTCAAAGTCATCTTGGGCAAGATAGTCAAAAACAAAAGAAAAAAGAGAAAATGGAGGAAAGGAGAGGAGATGAAAGAAAAAGAGAGTGGAAGAGTTAAGAGAGGAAAAGACTGTAGGGAAGAGCAGGGGAGGGGAGGGCATGAGAGGAGAAGAGGGAGGAAAGAGGAGAGGAAAAAGAGGTTTCCTTAGCTCAGTGTTGGAAGCTGGACATCCAAGTTTGGGCTGCACCTGGTCATCATCTGGCAAGAGCCTTCTGGCTGCATTATAATGTGGCAGGTGGTGTCACAGAGCAGCACAGAGCTCAAAAGCGACCACATGGTAAGAGAGGAAGCAAGAGAAGTGAGCTGTGTGCCAGTCCCAGAAACCTGACCCATCTCTCTCTCTCTCTCTCTCTCTCTCTCTCTCTCTCTCTCTCTCTCTCTCTCTCTCTCTCTCACACACACACACACACACACACACACACACAGCATCAATCAATTCATGAGGATGGAGCCCCAGGATCTAATTACCTTCCTCTGGCTCCACCTCTTCAGTTCCCACCACTTTCAAGTGTTATCCTGGGAAACAAGCTTCCAGAATGAGCTTAGGGCGGGGATGGGACTCACTGAACCACACTCAAATCCTACCATCATGCTTTCTACCATCTAAGTGCCACAGCAATGGCTCTGCCACCTGTTCCACCATGACCTGACCTGATACAAGTCAACCTTGCACCAGCTGCCTCTCTCCTTAATTGAAACAGCTCAGAGCCATTCATGGTGGCCATAGGTGGTCAGATGGTTTCCATTCTGGCTCCAGGAGAAAATGTTCCAGAGAACAAGGTGGATGCCCACTGGCTTTCTGAGAACTGCATACAGCCTTGTCGTGTCTCTAGTGCATGCTGTATAGGTTGAAGCAGTCACAAACCCACTGAGACTCAAGAAGAGGCAACAGACTTCACTAGGTTTTAGTACCAACATGCATTTATCTGGGGTGTCTCGTTTGTCTGTTCCAGAGCATTCAGGGTCACACACTTTTATTGTCACATGGCAGGTCCGCTGGGAGCTGGTTGACCACCAACAGTGACTGATATTACTTTGGTCCACTCAGCTAGCTCAGGCTTCCTCTTACAGTATTTGCCTTCCAGGAAGGTGAGACTCGGTAGAGATCACATTTGCTAACAACTGATCAGCCAAAACAAGGCACATGGCCAAGCCCAGAATCAGCATGGAAGGAGATCACACACAGACACCAGGAGGCAAGATCATGGGCGGTCACTAAGGTGGTATATGCCCCACATGAGCAAGATCGCTCACCTTTGGAGACTCAGGTCATGCTTGTCTTCTCCAAGAAGACCTCCCTCCTAGACTGGGCCCTGCTATGCCCCCTGGGGACTCTCATAGTGCCCCTAAACACAGCTTTACCTGCACTTATCCTTCTGATCTCTAACTTTCTGTCTATTGTCTTGGTCTCCCCCTAGGAACACACATGGAAGAGAGACTGGCTCTGTTGATCTGTGTGTTCTCAGGGTGGGACTGGTGAGATCAGTTTAGCTGAGGTCTGAGGACCCGTGCTGGGAGCTGAGACAGGCTGGCAGGACATGGAGTCAGTCAGGAGACAAGAGCCACAGGCTGAGCTGAGCAAAGTATCTGTCTGACCTCAGACAAATCCTTTCCATTTGGGGGCTTCTGATCCCCACTATAAAATGATAGGGAGGCTCTGCGATTCTACAGGGACATGCTGTAGAGCCAGCATCTATGCATAGTGGATGGCTGGTAGTCTCCTGGTCAGCATGAGGAAATAAGTACTTTTAGAGGAATTTCTACTCTCATTTGTCTCTATCAGGAGCAGCAGGAGAATAGAAATCCAAGGGGTTGACAGGGTAGCCACAGTCCAGCAGGACACCCTGCCTTGGCTGAATTCCTTCCTGCTTTCAGCACTCCAACCCTATCCATTAATGACTAAGAATTTTAGGATCCCTCCTTTTTCACCACCCTGAGGCCCTATGCAGACTCGACTGTCTCATTCCTGAGCCTTCCTGCTCTAACAGATGCACGATTGCACACGCTGGACAGAAAACGCTCCCCTGCCCTTCCTGAAAACAAAGTACCTGGGGACCCTGAAAGTAGGCCAGATCCTCCTTGTTTTATCAAAGTAGCACAGTGAGGCCCTCCACCCAGCAACACTCAGAGACAGGCCACAGAGCATCCAGTACCTCCATCAGTCCAGCCCTGACATCACCTGCTAGTAAGGGACCTGTGGGACCTAGAGAGAGGTATGCTCTACCCTGGAAAAAATGAACCATCTCCATCCCCTGTGTGTGTGTGTGTGAGAGAGAGAGAGAGACAGACAGACAGACAGACAGACAGACAGACAGACAGACAGAGACAGACATAGAGTAGTATTAAGCCCCAAGCTAAAACCAATTATTTTCTTTTTAAAAAAATGTATTTAGGATAGGGTATACAGAGTCTATAGTTTATCACTATGTAGACAGGACTCATAGTGATTCTCCTTTTTCAGTCTCCCAAGTGTTGGGATTATAGGCATGCACCACAACACCCAGTCTCAATCACTGTCTCATCGAGCTCTGGGTGGGACCAACACTGCACACTGGGGATCATACCCAGGCCAACGCACTCTGCCTAAGCAGGCACTTTAGTCTGCTGATCTATCTGGCCAGCTCTAAACCAATTATATCCTGATAGGAAAGATCACCAGCCTAGGAATCAGAAAGTTGTTAAACAGGGCTGTGGAGAAAGAAACAAAGAAAGGCAGCATGCCCAAAGTGCAGCAGGGAGGTGAGTGGGAAAGATGGGGTGGCAGAGGTCAGAGCCAGGGCCCAAGACATCCAGGGCCTTGATATTATCCTGCGATCAATGAGGACAATCTGTGAAGAAGGACAGTCTTATTATAGAGGGTTCCCTAGCTCACAGGCCCTGGGAAGCTTGCGAATAGTGCAGACTCAGTTCCAGAGCAAGGTGGTAAGAGGTGGGCTGCAGCAGCTTCATTCTTTTTAAACACATCCTAGGAACTTCCCAGAATTACCAAAGTAAATCTCGTTTTGGACGGGACCAGCCACAGGGCTTACTCTAGTTGGAGCATTCCATCACTCTGCACTCTACTATGTGCTTAGAGACTGAGTAGCCCCCAAGAAATGAGGGAAGTGAAACTCCCACTTGAAGCCCAGTGTAAGTGCCATTACAGGATTGGAAACTGGAGCACAGGTGCCAGGGCTGACTTCTATGAAGAAATAGGAGCTGGAGACCAGGCAGGAGATGGCTGGGAGGGAGGGCCAGCCCACAGGATGTTGTGATCAGGATTCACAAAGAAGGCAAGAGGTTCCGATTGATTAAATAAACCTTGGTCTTTAAAAAAAAATCTCTGCACCTCTGGGTTGGAGGGACAAGTCATCAGCACTGCTATAAAAAAAAAAAAAAAGGGAGAGACCCTTTTTGGTGACATCAGTTGATGGGGTAGGAGGAGTTTCCTGGGATCAGCATCTGTGTCTGAGTCTGAGCCTACTCCTTTCCAGCCTTAGTCACCCCCACGCTTTTCCAGGAGCTCACTTCACTGTCCTCCTGGCTGCAGGCATTAGAGCAGAGGGGCTGAGTCCTGAGAGCCTGGGCTGCACCGCCAGCACCTCGAGGCCCTCTCTCTTACCAGCCAGAGAGCCAGATGGAGGCAGATGGCTTGAAGGGGTAATGTGACCAAGCCGGTCTTGTCAGCACCCTGCGTGGTGGAGGCAACACTCTTCCTGTTGTTTGAAGACCAAGCAGACAATCCAGAAAGTGAGAACCTGGTGTCAGCCTAGACCCCAGAAGACAGGAGTCGCCACAGCAGAAAGCACCTGCAGGTTCCTCTGAAAGAGGTGATGTGCTCCGGAGCAGCGGAAGGGGTGCGGCTGGGCTGGGGACCAGGGAAAGACCAGGTGGTCACGTTGCCCGCCCTGCCCCCCAAAGGGCTGCTCGCCCATGGAATGCATCCTACCGGCCTCCTTTGGAGAAAGGCCGGGATATTCCAACCCCAAAACCTCTCACTGGAAGCTGGGAGGGAGGTAACTCGGAAGCTGGCAAATCCGGTTCCTGTACTCCGTAAGCTCTCCCAGTGATTTCTGAAGAACAGATGAGCAGAAAAGGTTACACTATTAAAAGAACACTCTTTCGCGGAGGCGGCTGATATTCTTTGAACTGTCCCACTCTGATCCCGGGGTCCCAAGCCCTGCCGCCCGTGGTCAAGCCGGCCTGCCAGAACTAAGCTCCCCCTTCTGCAAGAGTGGGCCACCTTCCCAAGTCCAGGCACCACAGCCACCTCCTCCCAGGCCCCTTGCCACTTCCATCCTCTCTCCTTAGCCTCTGATTGGCTGAGCTCCGGGCCCTCCCCACCCTCTTACCCCCCACCCCTGGTGAAAACTGCGGGCTCGGTGCAGGGTGCTGCAACTGGAGGCGGTGGCACCGTGTCCCGAGGAGGCTGCATTGGCGGAGGACACGGTCCAGGTGAGAGCTGGAGCCAGGCTGGGACCGGGACTGCAGGAGGCTTTCGGGAGCGGTCCGAGGGCGCCTCGGGAAGGAGCCGCGCAGGGCTGGGGGAGAGACCTGCACGCCACGCCCGGGTGCGAGCGCGATGCTCCTGGGGCAGGGGCCGCGCCGCACCTTCCCTGTGCGGAAAGCAGATAGCAGGCTTTCGCCCACCGGAGGGCGGTAGCCTGGGGCTGCTGTGCGGGGGGGAGAAACTGGAGCAAGGACGCCAAGGGCAGCCTTTGGCTCTGCTCTCCGCCCAGAGGATCCCATACTCAGCTCCCAGGAGTGGTAAGGGGAAAACAGGCGACTGGATGGAGGGTGGAAAGGGACAACCAGCGGGGATCTCAGGTCGGTGACCTCACGGCGGGCTGGGTGCGGGGAGCCAAGGTAAAGAAACCGCAGTGCTGCGGGCGGGGACTGGGTGGAAGGCGGGCAGACGGGGGAAGGGAGAGCTGGAAAGGAAGAGTGGAGGAAGGGGGCCCTCAATTGGGAAAGAGGATCCGAATAGGGAAGTAATAAGGGTGGGGCGAGCCAAGCCGGGGCTAGGGAAGGAAGTCGCAGAGCTTCTCAGAGTCTGAACTGCGGGAACAGCTAGCAAGGAAAATAACCAGCGCCGCTCTAACTACCTCCGGCTCCACATCCCTCTCCCCCCATCTTTCCTTTCTTATCCTGCCCACCGCTCCCCCTCTCCTACATCTCAAGCCTCACCCCTCCTCGGTAACCTAATGTTCTGCACTCAAAGCGGAGTGCCAGCGCCCTTCCCCTGCAGAGCCTCCTGGCTCGGGGCGACGGCTCCGCCTGGACCGAGTAGGCATTTACTGTAGCCGCCTAATCTCGAGACCCTAGCCTCACCCGCACCACCCCCGGGGAGAGGGGCAGAGTGCCAGCGATCCCGGACTCCCGGAGTGGCGCGCCCTGCGCCCCCTGGCGCGCGCAGCTCAGCCAGGACCGAGCTCCTCTTGCAGCTCCTGGGGCGAGCGCAGCTACACACGGGGAAGCTGTCAGTTCCGAGTCGCCAAAATGCTGGTCCATTTAAGAAGTGGGGTGGGGTGGGGGGTTAAGTTGCAAAAGCACTGGGCGGGGTAGCTACGAAGCCAGACTGGAAAACCATAGCTCCAGGACTCTCTGAGAAGCATGTGTGCAATCAGAAAGCACTGTCGTTTCCCTCGCCGCTGACATCTGCGAAGGCCATTAGCCACACACCTGACAAGATCCTTCATTTCCTCAATAAATATATTTTGAACATCTGCCATATACCAGGAATCGTGCTAGGTTTTGGAAAGATGCTTTTAGACAAAAAATAGGAAATCTCTAAACAGAATTTTTTTTTTTTTTAATTTATGTATTTGGTTACAGGGTCTCACAACACAGCTCAGACTCCTAGTGATCCTCCTGTTTTCAGTTCTCCAGCGCTGGGATTACAAGCTTGCACCATCATGTCTAGTCTTGGTGGCTGGCTCAGCACACCCAGGGGTGGAGTCAGCATGGCATGTTGTGCTGGGGATCAAACCAGGTCCCTGTGCTTGCCTACGCAGGTCCTTTGTCCTCTGAGCTATCTTGCCGGCTCAAGAATTTTTGTTTAATGAATGTAGCGTTCATTGGTTCAGAAAGAGCCCTAGAGAGCCGATGCACAGCAATATGAATGTACTGAGCAATCCCAAGCCACATGCTTGAGATATAGCTACAGTACTAAATGTCATCTGCATTTTACCAAATTAAACTTTAAAAAATAAGTAAATAGAGTAGGGTATGGTGACACATGCCTGTAATCCCAGCACTTGGGAGACTGAGGCAGAAGGATCGTTGTGACCAGTCTAGGTTACAAAGTGAGCTCAAGGCCACTCTGAACTGCATGGGCAGACCCTGAGTCAAAAAGACAAAAAAAAAAAAAAAAAAGGAAGTCCTTGCCTGAGGAAGAGTAGTAAAGATGAATCCCTGATAGCCACACCCCTAAGAAGTGCATCGTGACTGAGTGCAAACACCCTACCATTCCAGGTGTATGTACTCAACAGCATTTCCTAAGGAAGAAAGAACCAGTGGCAGTATCGCCTTCAAAGAGGAGTGAAGAGAGGAAGAGAGGGGTGGAAAGTGGGTTAGATGTCCACCATGTTCCCCAAGAGTCCCAAACTTGGCCGTCAGTGTGGACACACAGGTTCCATCTCTTGGCTAATCCCCCTCTGTTCCCAGCCCAGATCCAGAAGGGAGCTTTTGGCACCATGAACCCAGCCATCGGCGTCGCCCTCCTGCTGGCAGGTACTCAGCAAGGGGCAGGGCTGACTTTCCAGGGACCCTGGCTTCCCTCTCTTCAAAGAACTCTGCTTCTTCCTCAAAGCCTAGGAAAGCACAGGTGGCTGGGGGAGAGAGGGCTTTTCCGCCTCCTGATGACAGCTATTCATCCAGCTGCCCTGCTGCCTCCTGGAATGGCCTTTAGAAATAATTATCTGAGCCCTGTCCCACTGCTAGTGAATGGGAATCTCCAAGTGTCCTTGAGACTAATGGGATCCAGGGTCAAGGAGACTAGGGAGAGAGGTCTGGGTGTTAGGGTGGGGGGCGGGGAGTTCTGCTTCCTGGATCCCTGGAATGGAAAGAGGCCCTCAGAAAGCAGCCCCCTGTGCCCTCCCTGGTTGTGTCTACTATACAGGGAGGATGTGGGTGGGACACCCCTCATCATCAGCTCTCCACTAATTGGAATGGGCGCTGCTGGTGCCAGTCTTGCAGGTGTCCCAAGGGCAGAAGGTGACCAGTCTAACAGCCTGCCTGGTGAACCAGAACCTCCGTCTGGACTGCCGTCATGAAAACACCACCACTTTGCCTGTCCAGTACGAGTTCAGCCTGACCCGTGAAAAAAAGAAGCATGTGCTCTATGGTACCATGGGGGTGCCTGAGCACGCATACCGCTCCCGGACCAACCTGACCAGTAATTACAACATCAAGGTTCTCTATTTAGCCAACTTCACCAACAAGGACGAGGGGACCTACACATGTGAACTCCGCATCTCTGGCCAGCAATCCGCCCCCAACTATAGGAATGTCTCTGTGCTCAGAGGTGAGGCAAATCCCCAACAAGGCCACAGGACCCTGGAGAGCCAGGCTGGCTAGGACAGCAGTCAGTTCCCTTGGCTAGGCCAGAAGGGAGAGGGGTCCTATGATTCCCTCAACCTGCCCCAGCAGCTGTCTGGTCCCCTGGGGAACCGCTGCTTCGGATATGAAGGGGAAAGAGCTGAGGGCTAGTTTGGGAGGCACAGCTTGCCCATGCTAGTTCTGGACAAGTCCGTTGGCTTTCCCCATCCATTCGCTGCCTGCAAAACAGGGGTGGCACTATCTCCTCCACCCAAAGTTTTCTTGTGACGATGTTCAGTAGATTTTCATAAGATATGTATGCAAGCACTCAGGACCCTGCAAATGGGAAGTGCAGTGGGTTCTGTTACACCAGGTTGGCCCAAAGGGAATACACCCACTTTGGGCCTGTGTCTCCTGCTTCCCATGCCCCCCCTTCATCCCATTCTCTCTCCACAGACAAACTGGTCAAGTGTGAAGGCATAAGCCTGCTGGCGCAGAATACCTCATGGCTGCTCCTCCTCCTGCTCTCGCTCTCCCTCCTCCAGGCCACAGATTTCATTTCCCTGTGACTGGATGGGCCCATGGAGGACACAGGAAGCCTCGAGGCCCAGTGCAGAGATTCTGCTTCTCTGAGCTGGCTCACCCCCTCCCCAAACCCTCACACATACTGGGGAGCAAAAGAGACCCTACTCCCTATAAAGAGCCCCAGTGCTGCATGCAATCGTCTCCCTACTTTTCCCTTTCTGCACACCACTGGCTATCTTTTCGTACCCTGTTCCAGAGCTGCTTCTGTTTTATTTAGGGGTTATCCTTCCTTTTCTTTGGGAGTGTGTGACAAGGGAAGCCAGGATAGGGGACCTGACGGAGAATGAGGGTATGTGACGGGGAGTAGAGTGCAGGTACCAGTGCCTGGAGATGACCATCTTTGGTCCCCAGGACCAGAAGCCTGGGAGAGACCTGGAGGAGGAGGAAGTGGGGTGTCTTGGCCGAGCCCAGATGTGCTCTGTGCTGGGACCTTCCTAGCAGACAGAGGTGCCACCTGTAGACCCCAGATGTGAGGGCTCGATGAGCATGTGTGACTTATCACATGAGGGTGGGAGCTGAGCGTCTCTAGGCACATTCTCAGCCACAACAGAAAAACTCCCTCTTGCCATTGTTCAAGATCCTAGGCTCTTAGGCCAGGGACACTGCCCACTGACCATGCTGATGCAGTGGGAAGCACAGGCACTAATACAGGGTGGGGGGAGGGATAGAAGGCAGCAGCAGCTCTACCCACCTAAGGAAGCTGAAAATGTGAGCCTGCTGTCCTTCACTGCAGCTTCACCAGTTGAGAGGGTGACAGAGGAAGACAATGCTCCCCAGCTGTCCCAAGTTCCCAGGAGCTTTGCCCCACAGGCTCAGAATCAAAAGGATACCCAGAGCCTCACAGTTGGGATCAAGTTTTCAAAGGAGGCTCTCCCTTACCCATCACCCCCAGCTTCAGGCAGTGGAGTCCTGAGATCCCAGACAGCCCCTGCCTAACAGGCCTGTCTCCTCAGAGAATTCAGGAGACCTGAGGCAGGCCCTAGAGTGACACCTGGGGTGGCACTCCTCTGGAGATGGTGTTTCCCAATACCCTACCCCACCCTGCGGCTCTGCGTGTCCTGTGACTGTGCAGTGCCACCACAGATACTGGCATCTGATTGAGAAAAAAGAAAATTGCACAATAAAACCCGGCCTCTGGAGTCTACCCTCATGTCCATCTCTACTCCGCTTCTCCAGCCCAGGACTGCCTCCTCCCTTTGCCAGGTGTCTGTGGGCAGGGGTCCAGTGAGACCCTGGGGGACACCAGCCCCTCCTCTGCCCTTGCCTTCTTGCCTCTGCTTTCTGCAGCCCCTACCCCCAGGGACATACCACTGCTTGCTGGGCTTTGTTTCAGAATGACTCAAGCATGACAATTTACCCAAATAAATAAAAGTCCCCCTCTGCTGACTCACTCGGCTACCCAACAGACTCACCTGCCAGCGTGTGGGCAGAGCCCCTTGGTCCCGGCTCCAAGAGCTCCAAGCACATTTACAAGGACAAACATCAGTGTGCATTCCGCTGCTGCCTCCCAGCTTGGCAAGCCCCCTCAAGTCAGAGGGCACTGGAGCACAGGACAAAGGTTCAGTGGGAGGTGACCTTCTACTAGTGACCTTGTCATCAGGTGGCATATTACCCATCCTTCTTAAATCTAGGAAGCAGTGAGAAAGGAACTGGGGGTGAATCCTGCTCCTTTAGGAGTAGAGAACAATCACACACACACACACACACACACACACACACACTCCACCCCTTCAATGAAAACAGGCACAGGGCTCATCCTTGGACTGGGGCTACATGGTGGCCGTGGGTAGTTATGGCTCCAGTTACTGTGAGGCAATCTCTACCCAGCCTGCCAGGGAATATGGGGGAGGAGGCTGACTCACTCCGTATTTAGCACTAGATGGATGGCTCTTTCTTCAGGTTTTTCTTAAAGGCCCAAGTCTATAATGCCACTTATTCCCACTGTCCCTACTTCCTCCCACTGCTACCTCAGCCTTATGCTGACCCCTGTAGTGACTGTGTCCAAAAGGGCAGGAGAAGCCCACCAGGAGGAGAAGCTGTCTGTCACAAAGCAGAGCTGATGGCCTTCAGCATGATACAGCCAGCTCGGGGCTCCCCAGGGGCAGAGGCACCCTCTAGATCCCCTCTTCACTCAGCACAGCCCTGGGGCTGCCAGGGCCCTGCCAAAGGAGGAAGTTTTGGTGAAAAGAGCCTTGGTTGAGGAAGGCAGTTCCAGCAGGCCGCCAGACAGAAGTGAGGGGGCTACCCTCAGGCAGGAAGGGAGAGACCAGGTGTGAAGCCTCAACTGAAGCCTGGGACCTGCATGATGCTGCCTGTGTGGCTCTGCTGTCAGACAGGTGCTGAGGAATTGGGGTGTCTTGTCCTGCTCAGGACAGCCCATATTGATTCCCCTAGGGATTCCCTCTAGCCTGAGTAGCTATGGAGGCCAGCAGAGGTCCACAGACCATAGAAGGCAGGAAAGGAGAGAATCAAGCCCTTGGGCCACACAACATAAACTGACCACTGCAGTGGACAGCGGACGCTGCAGGCTTTCACTGAAGACCACAACAGCAATTGTCCATTGCTGCTCCGGTCACAGGTATGGAGTAGGTTATGGGACATGTGCGGTGATGTGTCATTTATAAAGGACTGGGGCCTGCCCTGTGCACATGCCCCAAACACACCAATGCTGCACACAATCATCCACCTCCTCACCTCTCTCCATCCCAGCTTTTAGCCCTTCATCCCTACCACAAGGCCTAAATTCTTGAGGGGCAGCAGCACCTCCTCTCCACTCTCCCATTCCTGGACCTGGTTAGCCACTGATACAGACCACAGCTTCCCAGGGCAACATAGTAGGGTTTCAGTGACATCTAGGTCCTCCCTTGGAAAGAACAAAGGGATCTCTGTGTGTGATACATGGGGACTTTCAGTGGCCACAAATCCTCATCGCTGGAGACCTGGGACAGGAATGCTCCTGCCTCTGCAGTACAATGTCAGTTTCCTGTGTTCATGTGAGTATCCACATTGAAAAAAAGCAAAGCCCAAGTTGAAAGCAATCATTTCCTTATGTATTCGAGACAGAAGATTGGAGCTGGATTCCCTTGCAGTCCTGGCAAGGTGTGAGGTCACTGGCACTCCGCCACTCAATCGGGGGAGCTTCCAGTCGGAAATGGGCAGCTTTCTTCCTGGGCATGGGCTCAGAACACTACCAGTTCCGGCACTTCCCCTACCCCTCAGGGAGTAGGCACCACAAGTTTAGACTCACAGGAGGCATCAGCCTGGCAAAGGGAAGCCTGGGGAAGGAGGAGGTGCGGAAGTGGACGCGGGCTGTGGGGGCATGCAGCACCAAGTGGCAGAGTCCCAGGGAGACCTCCTGCCAGTTCACACCAGGAAGGGGCTGTGGCAGCTGGAGTGCCCCAGGAGTGTCTGGCAGTCGGTATGTTCAGCTGGAAGCCACAGGGATCCTGTGGGAACCTGACCTAGACAACCCTAGGTGACCCTAGTCGTTATGCTCTTCAGGCTTCCCCTTGGTAACATGTGTGTGTGTGTGTGTTTTGCTAGGGATCGAACTCATGAATGCCAGGCAAGCCTCCTGTCATTGAGCTATAATTCCAGCCCTTTTTATATTATTCTGACTTGCAATTGCAATCTAGAGTAGCTGAGATTATAGGTATGTACCACCATGCCTGGTCCTGAATAATTCTGAAAACAGATGAGTCGGCCTGAAATCATTTATTTGTACAACAGAAATTAAGCACCTAATGGGTACTCTGTGTTAGGATATAAAAGACAGCCCTCAGCTGAAGAAGCCCACAATCCAGTAAGCAGCAGGGAAGTGACTTAGTACAGTGATTAGAGCTATGAGGCAGGAGAGCTGTGGCCGACGCCATTGGGTATCCCACAGTACAGACCTCCTCTTCTTTCTCAGCAAGTGACCTACAAATTAGAATTGAAGTACATGGTCCAGAATAAAGCCCACATCTCTCAGCCCCCTTGCAATGGCTAAGTTCTGCCAATAGGACTTAAGCACAAAATGCTATTTGTAATTTCTGTGCCTTTATCTCCCTTTTACTTTTTTTCTTTTCTTTTTTTTTAATGTACTGGGAATCAAACTCAGGACCCTGCACTTGCCAGGCAGGTGTGGTGCTGCTGAGCTACACGCCCAGCCCTCTCCTTTTTACTTTCAACCAGTTGAAATAAGGCCTTGGTGGCTAGGACTGGAGTAGCCCGTATGGACTACGATGGCAAAGACAGGAGCCAGGGTCCTTCTGACGATGGAGCTGCCACAGCAGGAGCCACGGGCCACTTTGTTTATGCTCTGTTATATCTGGAGTTTTTTATACACACAGCTAATCCTAAAATTACCTTAAAGAGAAATCATTACTTAGCACCACTGGACTATACAATTAAAAATGGGCAAGATAATAAATTTAAATAAAAAAAAAGAAGTCCAAAGTTAAGTACTGGGGAGCTAGCTCAGCGACATTAGCATTTGGCTGGTGAGTGCAGGGTCCTGAGTTTGATGCCCAGTACCAAAAAAAAAAAAAAAGAGTCTGCAAAGTCAGATTCTTAGAGACAAAAATGTAGAATGATGGTTGCCAGGGCTTGAGGGAGGAAGAAAAGAGAGTAGGCACTGGCTTTGGGCTAGAGTCGAAGCTTTGCGAGATGTAAAGAATTGTGGATGGGCTGGAGGTGACAGTTAACACTACACTGTAAATGTACTGAAGCCACTCGAATCTAGTCTTAGAGAGCTAAAGAGGTTGATTTAATATGAAGTCCATTCTACCACAGTTAAAAAGAAGACTCCAAGGCAGAAGGGAATCTTGGGAGATGGTTATATGGGTGTGCACTTGGCAAAACTTATCAGACTGCCTCCTTAAAGTGGCTAAGTGTCAGTTAATCACTGTGTTAAGATATAAAAGACTTTGTTCCATTAAAGTCTAGGGACTATCTGTCCTTCATCAGGCTCAAAGTCTCGCCTCGAGGAAGAGCCCCAAGGAAGAGCATACTCTGTATTTTGCAAGCTGATTATGAAGCATAACAATTTTATTCCCTCTACATCATGCAAAACTCAGCAACAAGGATAGAGTAATGAATGACACAGACAAGCCCTGCGGCTATGCTATGGTTTGGAAGTGCCCACCCAAGGCCACGCCTTGAAGGCTCAGTCAACAGCATGTGACACTACTGGAAGGTGGAGCCCCATGGGAGGGAGCTGGGTCAAAGCGAGCCTGCAAGGGGATTTGGGAACCACAGCCTTCTTCTTTCTCTCCCTCCCTCCCTGCTGCCATGGAGCAAGAAGTCTCCTCCACCAGATGCTCCTACCATGATGCTCCGCCCCACCACAGGCCCATGAGCAGCAGAGCCAGAATGGAATCCATGCCAAAAGAAATCTTTTTAAGTGTATGACTTCAGATATCGTAGAAAGTGGACTAACATACCTTGTAACACTCATACTCTAGAGTGGAAGATGGACACTAAACAAGTAAACCAATAAATGAATTTTGTAGTTACAGCTGGGACCACTTATATGCAGAAAGCAATAAAGAAAGCTGGTGACACTCTCATGAGGGTGACCAGAGAGAGCCTGAAGGGGTGGCCTTTGAGCTGAGACTTGAAGAAAAAGAGAAAATGCCAGACCCCGGCAGAGCTGCAGGAAGCACAACCAGGTAGAGGAAATGGTAAAGACACACGCTAGGTGTCCAGACAAGGTGGGGCTGCGTTAAGGAGGAAGGCACCACCAGGCAAGATGTCCCACGCCTGTAGTCCCTGCTACTTCAGAGACTGAGGCAGAAGGATCATAAGTTTGAGCCCAGCCTGGAGGACTAAGCAAAATTTGCCTCAAAATAGATAAATGATAAATGGGACAGACAGCAGAGCCAAGTCCATAGGGCCTCAGGGAACATGGTAATAGTTTGAATTACATTCTAAAATCAACAGGGAGGGCTGCCCAAATAGCTCAGTGGGTTAAAGTGCCTGCAAGCAGGCACAGGGGTCCAGGTTTCAAGCCCCAGGCCTGCCTCCAGGGTGCGCTGAGACCGGGTGTGGTGGTGCACACCTATAATCCCAGCTCTTGGGAGGCTGTAAACAGGCAGATCTCTATGAGTCCAATCTTTTTTTTATTTCTTTTGAGTCCAATCTAGTAGTGAGACCCTGAATACCCTGTAGACCATTCCCAAAATAAAATAATAAAGTAGAAAACAGGGAAGTTCTAATCCTATGCCTCAGAAACAGATAAAGGGCCAGGGAGATAGCTCAGTAGAATAAGCACTTGTCTGGCAAGTGCAGGGCCCTGAGTTCAATCCCCAGTGCAGAAAAAGAAAAAGAAGAAAAGAAAAGAAAGAAAGAGTATAGCAATGGAGGCAAGGAATCAAGGCAGGGATGCAGCAGTGGCGGACTAGATAGTCATACTAGTTAAACTAAAAAGAAATGGTGGCCTGAGAGACATTAAGAACTAAAGCAGAAGCAGGCGTGGTGGAGCAGGCCTGTAATCCCAGCACTCGGGAGGCTGAGGCAGGAGGATTGTTGTGAGTTTGAGATCAGCCTGACCTACAAAGTGAGCTTAAAGGCCAGCCTGAACTGCACAGTGAGACCCTGTCTCAAAAAGACAAAAAAAAAAAAAAAAAAGAACTAAAGCAGAAAGGGTGAAATCGGAGCAAGGTTGTGTAACTTGAAAAAAAAGAGAAAACACCAGTTCACAGCTTTGCTTTGAGACTACAGCCCCACAGGGCACCACTTGGGGAATGGGGTGAAGGGTGTGTGAGGCCTATACCTTCTGCACCTTGAGGTCCAGAAAGCACTTCTTGCAGTCAGTTTTGTAATTTCTTGTGTTTGTTTGTTTAGGGATCCTAGGAATTGAACCCAGCACCTTTACACTGAGCTACATCCCCCATCCCCCTTTTTTAATATATTATTTTTTAAGATGATTTGCTAAATCATCTGGCCTCTACCTCCCAGAGTTCTGGGATAACAGGCATGGATCACTCTAGCTGCCTATAGAGTTACTTTAAAATTTTAAAATGTTATTCTCCATATAATTGCCCCTCCCACTGCAAATATTTAAGTCCAGAGGAGAAAAAAACAAGCAATAACCATGGCACTTACTTGGCTTGACTGTCATATTTACACAATCATAGTATTATGGACACTTGCTAGAATCTGAATGTTTGCCTTCCACAAAACTTCCCTCGTTGAAATTCTAACCCCTCAAAGTGGAGATATTTGAAGACAGGGCCCTGCAGATGCACCATGGTTTGAATGAAGCCTGTAAATCACACATTTCGGTCACTTAGTCCCCAAGCACTGGGGGACAAGGCCTGAGACAGATGCTTAGGTCAGGAAGGCTTCACCCTCACCACGAACTCGTGCCAGCATGAGGCTGCCAACTCACGCTTGCTCCTGCATGCACTTGACGCCTTCTGCCAGGTATGACACAGCATGAAAGCCTCGGCCCTCCATGTTGGAATCTCAGCCTCCAGAATCAGGAACCAAATAAATTCCTGTTGTTTATAAATGATGCAATCTGTGGTATCCTGTGATAGCAGCACAAAACACTGAGACAGGAGGTCATGAGGTCATGAGAGCGGATGCCTCGTGAGGTGAGCTGGATTAGCACCTCGAGACCTCGAGACAGCCTGGAGCTCCCTTCCCTCTGGGTGAGGACACACCCTGTGAAGCAGGTAGAGGGCTCTAACACCAGAAGGGCCAGCTCTTTGTTCTGAGGCTTTCCAACTTCCACAACTGTGAAAACAAAATTTCTCTTGTTTATAAGTCACCCTGTCTGTGATATTTTGTTGTAGCAACCTGAATGAAATAAAACAACATGAAATGCTAACTTAACCAAAAATTGTAATACAGCTGTAAGGGACAGATGGGAAAAGGATTAGGTTAGGGGAAGAAACAGACATGTAAAAAGATTTGAAACCACATTTCCTAAAACTGAAAGTAGTTGACAAGCAACACTTAACACTGAAAAATCAAGCTGGGCACAGTGGCTCAGGCCTGTAATCCCAGCACTTGGGAGAATAAGGAGGAGAATCACTGCAAATTCCAGGCCAGCCTGGACTTACATAGTGAGACTGTCTCCAGAATACTTTTTTTTTTTAATTTAAAACTGTTTTTTTAATTTTAAAAAATCAAAGAAGAGCTATTATATAAGAAAATTTTCCAACTTCCAGAACTGTATAAAAATATAAGGTGGAGTAAAAGACTACTTTTATGTAAACTTTTTGTCTTTGAATGTATTTGTTTTATAAACAATGTAAATAAAATATATTAAAAGAATACAGGTCTGGGGAAATAACTCAGTGGTCTAAACACCTGTCTGGAAAGTGCAAGGACCCTACTTCGATCCCTAGGACTGCATGTCATGTGGCCAAACAACCCCGGGTGCTCCATGCCAGCCCTGAGCCCAAGTGTGGTAATGCACACCTGTAATCCCAGCGCTGGGGAGGCTGAGACAAGAGGATCACTATGAGCTCAAGCTATGTAGCAAGACCCTGTACCAAATAAATAAAAATTCTAAAAAATAAAAAAGAAGAAATACAAATATAAATAAGATGAAACCAAAAGAGGAGTTGCTTATGGTGATGGCTTAGACTGGGGGCAGGGAGGAAGAAGGCATTTATGGTGACTTGTTCCAGGCCTAAGCACAGGTAGGAGGTTAAGGTTACAGATAAAAATTTGATAGAAGTCAGCACCTAAATAGTAGCTGTTTATTTTAAACAGGGTATCATTTCTTATTTCTAAGTGAAGGCTGACCTTGAGCTCACTATATAACCTGGGCTGGCCTAGAATAAACAGCAATCCTCCTCCTGCCTCAGCCCTCCAACTGCTGAGATTGCCCGCATGTGCCAGGTGCTGAGATTGCAGGCGTCCACCTGGCGTGGATGGTAATTGTTGATCATGGAACAAGTAAGATCACTAGGGGAGATACTAGAAAAGCAATCCTCTAATTCTAGGGCCAACCCTAGAATCTGTAGGCCAATAACATTTAAGGTTTGCAGAAGGGGTCAAAGGACATCAGTGAAAAAAGCCAAGGATGTGTGGAGCCAGAGAAGGAAAGATTTGAAAATTAAGAGTGGCCAACTAGATCAACTCAACTATCAATAAGTCTAGTTAGACAAGGACCAATGTGTTGGTAACTACATAGCAAGTCTCCAGAAATGGCCCCAAAAGCAGCTCTGCCCTGCGTCACCCTCCCTGTTGAACCAGCTATGGCCTTGTTGTGCGTACGCCCATCAGTCTCTGGTGGACCAATGCTATATGACTTCCACTGGGGCATCTTAAGAAGTACTGCAGCTTCTGGCCAGTTCTCCTGGAATGCTCACTCCCAGGACACTCCCATCTAAAATCCAGCTTGGTTCTGAGAAGCCCACATCACACAGACTTCTAGGGACTTGAGTCACAGCACCAGCCAAGCTCCCAGCCAAGAGCCATCACTGACTGCCAGCCACGTCATCGAGCCATCCACCCCAGCTGCTGACTGCAACCGCACAGACAGACAGCCCCAGCAAGAACCTCCCAGCTGAGCCGGCCAACCACAGAAGAGTGGACATGCTCATCAGTTTGCAGCCACGGGACTGGATGACCAGAAGTGTGACTGGCAAGAGTAATAAATGCAGCAGTGGTTAACCGGAGCCAGATTGGGGCTGGTGCCTGAGAGGAAAGCAAAGAGCAGAGACTTCTTTCCCAGGACATGTGGCCATGGCTGTGGCTGTGGCTGTAGCTGGTATGGGGGGCAGAGGTGGGGTGGGTATATTGATTCCTGGAGCTAGGGCAAGACTGAGGAAGGAGGGAAGGAAGTGAAGAATCGGAGTCTTTGGGAATGCAAGGAGGATCTAAAGAGAGAAATAAAGGCAAAGATGGGCACGAAAGAGGGAACGGCACGGGCTCAGGACTTGCTGCAATTTGTGTGCTTTTTAAAGTCTGAACATCAGAAACTTAATCCCCAAATTCATATAATAATGGCATTTGGAGGGACCTCTGTGGAGTAATTAGGACTCGATGAGTTCATGGGGATCAGGTGGCATTATTGGCTTTGTAAAATAAGAAGAGGGGCTAGGAGTATAACTCCGGGGTAGAGAACTTGCCTAGCACCCCAAGGCCCTGCGTTCAATCCCAGAAGAGACAGACAGAGACAAAGAGAGACAGAGACTGAGAGACAGAAAGACAGAGACCCATGCTAGTACACCTGTTCTATCTGCCCTTGTGGTGCCCTCTGCCACATTATGATGCCATACAAAGACCTCCACTCACCAGACACCAAGCAGCTGCCAGCATCACGCACTTTCTGAGCCTTCCCAGCCTCCAGAACTCTGAGCCAAGCAAATTTCCTTTCCAAATTACTCAATCTCAAGAGTTTAGTCGCAGCAACAGAAAACAAACTAAGATAGGGCTTTTCCTACAGGAGGCCTCTTCTTCTCAAGGACATACAGCTGGATGAAAGGGAGGAGAGATGAGGGAGGTGGGGGAAGCTTGAAAGAAGGAAGTAACCCTCTGCAGCATTGCAGAAGGCCTAGATGTGCAGCTCAGGAATTAGAGCCAGCTTCCATCCCTGGCCTGGCCAAGTTAGCTTATCTTCTTGAGGGTCAATGCATCCAAACATGATGAGGATGAGGATAGAAAATCACCACTTCAGGGCCAGGGAAATGGCTCAGTAGAATAAGTGCTTGCTTGGCAAGCACAAGGGCCTGGATTTAATCCCAGATCCTCCCCCCACAAAAAAAAAAGAAAGGAAATCACCATTTCAGAAAGTAGGAGTGGTAACAGAATTCTGATCTCACATATCTCCTAAACCTCGAGATCTGAAAATGAGACAAGCACTCACATCCAGTGTGGGAGCAGAGGGCAGACCCACTTTGGTCAGCCAGCAGGGAAACAGGGACCTCGGATCTTACAGCCCTGGAGATTCTTCCAAATACCTGGTTTGTCTTTTTGCTTGTTTGTTTGCTTGTTTGTTTTTACAATATTGGAGGTTGAATCCAGGGCCTTCACACTAAGCTTCCTCCCCACTCCTTTTTGTTATTTTGAGACAGGGCCTAAGTCCCTGGGTTGCCCAAGCTAAACTCAGACTTGAATGATCCTTCTGCCTCAGCCTCCCCAAGTGCCTAGGTGATAGGCGGGCACCATCATGCCTGGCCTAAAAAGAGGGTCCTGTTCTTGGGCCTTCAGACAGGTGCCTAGCCAGATGGATACTCTGATTTTAGCCTTATCAGACCCCAACCAAAGAATCAGCCAAGGTTATCAGGACTTCTGACCTCAGATAATAAATGGTTGTTTAAGCCACTGCATTTCTGGGTGTGCGTTGTCCATCAACAGGAAACTAATTTAATGGAGAAATAAACACAGCTGGGAAACACAACAGACCTGGTGAGCAGCACTGAGTGTCCATCTGAGATCTTTCCTGGTGAACACAAGGACCACGTGATTTCCTGTATCACTCACCTGTGGGAGCAGGCACAGGGAGGTGGTGAGACCATCTCAGGGGGTCAGGTGTTTCCAGGCAAGCACAGCAGGGAGGAGAGGCAAGGGCATGGCTGTTGGTAGCAGAGAACTCAGGACACCATCGCCTAAGGTGGGTACGGACGTAAAGGTGTCCATGGATGGGCAGGTGATCCACAGTGAGAAGTGGGAGCCACGAAGTCCACAGGCTGGTGGGGGGACTAGACTCTTAGAAAACAGTGGAGAAACATGGAGAGGAAGACCGTGGTTCAGAGCTTGTGGTGAAGAAGTGACTCCAAGTGCCACGGAGCCAGGGGTTGGACAGCCACAAGGAAGAGTGGCAACAGCAAGGCCAGATGCCAGGAGCCTCAGAGACCAGGCCAGCTTGATGGAGGGAGGGCAGCAAAGACTGATGGTATCTGCTGTGGGTCAATCTGCATCCCTCAAAGAGATGCTTATAAGTCCTAATCTCATCCTCTGCTCAGTGTGACCTTACTTGGAAACAGGCTTTTTGCACCATAATCAGTTAAGATGAGGTTAAAAAAAAAAAAAAATGATGAGGTCACTATTGGTCAGGGTGGGTTCTGGTTCACAAAGTGCATACTCAGAACACACGGGGAACCTAGCCACTGAAGGCAGAGGCAGACACTGGAGTCACGCTGTTGCCCATCCGGGTTCTCTCGCTCCATTTAGATGAAGCAGCAAAGTGCAGCCCAGGCTGTGTCAGAGACCTTCAGCCTGTAGTGTTACAGCATTGGGCTTCCAGCCAGCCCATCAGCTCCTTAGTTAGCTGTGGCCAGAACTCTTATGAACTGGAATTCATACATCTCCACTGCCATCGGGTGCCACCATCAGTCACCTGGGGTCTGTGGCAGTGGTCATTGTTAGTCTCTAACACCGATCCTCACAGATCTCTGTTGATTTCTGCGGTGGGTCTCCCAACTCTTCATATTAGGAGCCCTAGTGTTTCTAGTTCTTTTCTAAAGCAACCTTCTCTGCTCACAGGACTGAGCAGATTTACCAGACCTTCTGAGTCCACACTAGAAAGAAATCATGAGCAGATTTACAGTATAACCAGAGCAAGGCTCTATTTTGAGTAGGCCTGTACACAGTACACAAGGAAAAACTCTCCCAGACTAGGGAGGGAGCTTTCCACGTATGGAGCAGCAGAGGGGTCAGAGTCACCTTGGATTGGTCCAACCCAAAGCTGCTGATTGGTCCAAATTCAAGTGTGTTTCTTCCTACAAATTCAAGCCCACTGCAGTGGACAGATCTTGGAGTGGGTCTGAACAGATGCTGCTGTAGCTGTCAGGCAAAGCACATTTGCTTCCAGTGTCCACAAAGACGGGGAGGGGGGGCACTGTGGGCTCTGCTCTCAGTGTTACCAGAGCCAAAGCACACCTGGGCCGCTAGAAGCTGCAAGGTGCGAGTGTGTTATTTGCGAGCTCTGGAGGGAGTCCACCCTGAGGAGCCCTTGATTAGGACTTCCGGCCTCTGGAGCTGTGAGAGAACGCATGTCTGATGTCTGAGGTCTCCAAATCATGACCATTTGTTGTGACAGTCCTACCAAACCAATGCCTCATCTCCTGCCCCAGAGGTAAGTGAAAATAAAGGGAACAGAGGGCTCCCCTGAAGTCCTCTTCAGGCAATGGTGTCCCCCAGGAGACTGCAAATTTCACTTAAGCCAAAGACAGAGAGAGAAAAAAAAAGAAAAAAAAAACTTTGGATAAGGGGCTGAGGACAAAGCACTAGTGCCACGAGGAGGAAGCGTAGGGATGGGCCTGCATTGAATGAGGAAATGACCCGGAGAGATGTGATAATGATGCACTATCTATACTCTCCAGACTAGTGACAGACAGGCAGAACAGCCATGACAGAGCCAGTTCAGTCAGTCACTGAGGGGACAGGTAATCAACCTGGTAGTTGTCCTACCACTGGGAAACCACTGGGTCCTTCTCCCGTGTGGCCAGCGGCAGAGAGAGGCCCATCCTCAGGCAGCTCAAGATGTGGCATGATTAGGAGACTGTATCTTCTTGCTACGGACCCCATGGAGCAGCTCTACCAGGTCCCAGGTGTGATTAAATCTCTCAGAGCCTCTGTATGCTATGAGGCTGTAGGCTTGGGCTTTGGAGCTTAAAGTGTTATGGTTTCATGTCATCTAAACCTGAGCTGTCCAGTATGGCAGCTGCCAGCCACATGCAACTGCTTAGACTAATTAAGGAAAGTAAGAAATTGCTAATCACACTGTAAACATTCCAGTGACTGCCACACTTGGGGCAGAAAGCATTGCCATCATCATAGAAGTTCTGTGAGGCACAGCTGGACTAGACCTTAGGAACATGGGGTTGAATCTTGGCTCTTATAAGTAGTGGCTGAATTCAGGTTGGAGAGGTGGAACACAAAGGCCCTTCCAGAAACCTCTCAGCCTAGCTGCCTGCAGGTCAGCCCAATAATGCTCTGAGCACCAGGACATCTCAGAGCCCAGGATACAGCACCCCGAGTCCCAGAGAAGAACAGTCTCCTTACCACAAGTCCAAGGCCCCCTACCCTCTATTCTGTCTACTACCCCAGCACAGGTAAAAGTGGAAAGATCACTGCCTTCAGAGGGACCTGGGCACATCACCAGCCACAGGCTGGGTGATACCTTTCACCCTAGCAAGCCTCACCCATCTTCAGTAGCCATGAGAAGCCCCTGGGGAGATAGTTCAGTAGAATAAGTGCCTGCCTGGGAAGCGCAGGGTCCTGAGTTCAGTCCCCAGTACCACACAAAAAAGAAAAGAGAGAGAAGCCCCGTCAGACTGTAGGACATCTCTCGCTCTAGTTTGGTTCCTCTCACTTTCCCTCACTGCCTGGGTGAGACAAAGCCCCCCACTGCTGTCCTCATGAGTTCCCTGCATTTCAGCCCTCAGCTCCTGTAAACACCTGCTGGACCAAGACTTCTGCACAAAGCACTGGAAACTAAGCAAAGAGGCCCTTTCTCTGTCAACTTCTAAGAAAGCGAGAAGCCACAAGACAATTTCCATGCAAACATATTTAACACTCCTCTCATGTCAATGACAGGTATTTGTTTTACAATTAGGAAATAAAAATCCCTTTGTAATAAGTTTCCACAGCATAGAAGCAGTAGCCCCAGTGAATGTGAATCCCCTTCCCCAGACAGGGAAATCTCTCTGCAACTTTTTTTTTTTTAAAGAAACAGGGTCTTGCTGTGCAGTGTCAGCTGGCCTTGTGCTCGCTTTTGTAGCTACCAGGCTGATCTCAAACTCATTGACAGCCCCCCCATCCAAAGTGCTATGATTACAAGCGTGTGCCACCATGCCCAGTTCTGGGGCTGGCACAGCATGTGGGGCTGGAAATCGAACTCAGAACCTTGGGCTTCCCAGGTAGATACTTAGAAGGCTGAGCTATCGCCCCAGCCCTCTGTGCAACTTTTTTTTTTTTTTTTTTTGTCTTTTTGAGACAGGGTCTCACTATGAAGTTCAGGCTGGCCTTAAACTCACTTTGTAGCTCAGGCTGGTCTCGAACTCACAATAATCCTCCTGCCTCAGCTTCCCGAGTGCTGGGATTACAGGCCTGCGCCACCACGCCCGGCTCTCGTTCTCTCTGTGCAACTTTTAAGTAATAGTTTCTCCCACTTTTTCTAGTGTTTCCAAAAAAATCACAGGATCTAATCTCAAGCCTGTTTCCTTGAAGCTAACCAAGGAACACAATGCCAAGGGAACAGCTATCTTCTGCATCAAAACAAACTAGATTCTCCACGCTTGTGATAAAATTGAAGGAGAATACTAAAACAGTTCCCTGGGGTGATAAGGGGAAATTACACAATACACATTCCTGCTAATTTAAGGCCTATAAAGTGCTATTGATATTTAGTTACTTTTCTCTTTTTAGTTCTATGCATAAATTAGTGGTTCCTTCAAAACATCTCCCTTATTTAATTAGTGTGCTAAGCTTTAGTGCTTCATTTTATTGAAAATAAAGCATTTATTTTCATTTTATTGAAAGCTTCATTTTATTGAAAATAAAGCATGGTGGCACATGTCTATAATACCATCACTCTGGGAGGCTGAGGTAGGAGGATCAAAAGTTCAGGCATGGGGGGCCAGTGAGATAGCTTGGGGGACTAAAATGCCTGCTTAGGCAAGCTTAGGCAAGTTCAGGGACCTCGGTTCAATCCCGCTCTCCCCCCCTGCACCACATACACACCCAGAGTCCAAGCATAGGGACACATGCCTGTAATCCCAGCGCTGGAGGGGTGGAAGCAGGAGGATCACCATGAGTTTGAGCTGCATAGTGAGACCCTGCAACAACCAAATACATTTAAAAAATAAAAAAAAATTCAAGACTGATCTGGGAAGTTTATCAACTTAGCAAGACTTTGATTCAAAAAAAATTTACTAAAGCCCTGAGTTCACTCCCCATGGAGGAGGGGCTTATTGAGTATCATTTCATAAGATCACACTATATTCCTAACTTCATGATTTATCAAGAATGTTTAGGGGCCTAGGAGATAGTGCAGTAGAATAAGCACTTCCCTGGCAAGCTCGAGGGCCTGAGTTCAATCCCTGGTTGTAGGTGGGGAGGAGAATCTTTCACATAAAACCTTGAACAGTTTCAGTTTCATTTTCTTATAACTAAAAAAGGGATGTTGCTAAACCAGGAGACAAAAGAAAATCCCAGAGCTGGTCAAACAACTCAGTGGGTTAAAGCACCTGCAAGCAGGCACAAGGGCCTGCAGTTTGATCCCCAGGCCTGCTGTGCCAGCCCCAACCCACAGGCACACTGAGAAGGCAACTGAGACTGAGACTGAGACTGAGACTGAGCGTGGTGTGTGCCTGTAATCCCAGCTCTTAGGAGACTGTAGACTGTAAACAGACAGATAACTCACCAATCTAGTAGTGAGACTCTGAACACCCTGTAGGTCCTTCCCTAAAGCACATGCACAAAAAAAGAACAAAATCCCAAATCAGACAGAAGCAGTGAGGATGGAAAGGGAAGGGTGCAGGATCTGAGGCAGAAACCAAAGGATGCAGCCCACCCTCGATTCAGGGATGTACTGAGTGATGTGGTTACCAGGATCTGAGGCTTTCTGCTTTCTTCCGTATAGCCCCACCTTGCCCTTGCACCTTGGTGCTTATGATTCAGCTGAAGGATTTGACCACAACACAAGAAGGAAATGAAAAGCCATCCCTAGCCCCAGAAAATGGAGTCTTTCCATCTGGACAAAAGAGGTAGAGAGAGTGTCTTGGACAAGCTAAGGTGTCCCGTCAGCATCATATCATCCCACCTGTGGACTGGAGTCAGCAGGAGAGGTCTGATACAGGAGGACCCCAGCCCTGTGTCCGGGTTTAGGAAGGATACGAAGCCCAGAAAAAAACACTATTTCAGAAATAGCTTACACCATAGACAGCACTCTACCTCCTGGTACTGCTCCCAGGCACAACAGCAGCACATGATCCCCATATCCAGGAGTAACCAAGGAAGAACAAGGAGACACCAGATCTAACAAGGATGCACAAGCAAGAACTGAGCAGTTGATTCCTCAGTGGACAATGGGTAGCCGTGTGTGTGTGTGTGTGTGTGTGTGTGTGTGTGTGTGTGTGCAAGGACTCACTACGCAGCTCAAACTCATAGTCACCCTCTTGTTTTCAGATTACAGGTGCACACCACCATGCCAGGACATAGTCACCAGCTCAGCGCACCCGAGGGTGGAGCCAGCATGGCATGTGGTGCCAGGGATTGAACCCCAGCCCCTGGGCTTGCCTAAGCAGACAATGAGTCCACTGAGCTATCTCACTAACTCTTGGGTAGCCATTTAATAACAGGAGCCTCTTCCACATATGCTCACTGTCTGCCCAGGAAGAGCCACCCTCCCAGAATTTAGACACCCAGAATCCAATTCCAAGGAACACATTCTCTAGGCACTGCCAATCTGGAATATGGTGTTCTTCAGCTTTCTTCTCAAAGCAGTCTTTCACTTTTGCAATTCTGAGGCTGCGCCGGGTGGAGTTCTGCTGCTGCTTGGGATGCCCTCAGCCCATCCTTTCTATTCCTCTGTTTCTTCTCAGCAATCAAAACCTCTTCTGCTCTATTTTTGCGGTCCTCAGATTTACTGGGGCATCCTTTCTGGCTAAACTGAAAATGTTTTAAATAATTCTGCTGGGCTTTTTGCTCCTCATTCTCAACATAGATCTGGTCCCCAACAGTAGCCATGCCACTGCCTCAACATTTGACTGCCTTGAAATTTCTTCTGCAAGATTCATTAGTTTTCCACCCTTAATCTCAGTCTCAGGAAGTCTCCAGATATGAAAGAAATGCAGAAAATCTGCCAAGTCAAAACGTTGTCTGGCCTCCAACAGCCAAGGCCTTCTTCCCAGCAGAAACCTCCCAAGCCTGGTCCTTGCCAGCACAATTTTATCAGCCTTCTGGTGGGAGCTCCAGCCAGAACCTCCCACCAAGTGCAGCCTAAGGTGTTCCAGCTCTACTTCTTCAGCTGGTATCTCTGAACCTTTCCAAACTCCTCCCACAAGCCAGTTCCAAAGATGCCTGAGCTAGATGGTCAGGTACAGTCACAGAGCAACAACCCCACTTCAATGGTACCAAATTCTGACTTAGGTGTTTTTCTCATTGTGGAGACAAAATATACAATGCCCAAAGTTGAAGGGGAGAGGATTATTTAACTTACAGTTTATAGATCTTTCAGCCCCTAATTGGCTGGCTCTAACACAGGGTGGTATGGCAGACAGGCATCACAGAGAAGGAACAGTTTATGTGGGCAGAAGGTAGAAAAAAGTGCCAACCACACCTCTTTCTGTCCCTTATATCTTATCCAGGCTACCTGCCCTTGGAGTAGCCTCACACCTTTAATCCTAGTACCTTGGAGGCTAGCATTGCACCCTGAGCCAATCCCAGAATCACACACTCTAGATCCAGCCCCCTCTGAGAAAGTGCCACTTACAACCACATGAGGTGTGAGGGGACATCTGAACACAAGCCATAACACCTTCCCTCTCCACCCGTACTCTCAGCTGACCTTGTTTTCTAATTCACTGAGAGAGGAGAAGCCACTGAAAGAAAAGGTCCACCAGTTTCTACTATCCTCTCTGCACCTGTCCACAAGTACTACATCTTTCTTTTTCACGTCAGATTGACCACATGTGTTCCTAACCAAAGCCAGCCCCTGTTTCAGGAAGCAAGCCCCTCCCCTCCTCTCCCACCTGTCACTCTCTGGACAGTCTCTTAACCCTAGCATCAATTTGTACCCTAATGCCTCTTCCTCATCTGTACACATATATACATAACTCATAGTTACTTCAATTTTCTCCTGAACTCATTTCTTTTTGCTTCCATATATTTTCCCTCCTTTCTTTACCCAAAACTTCTAAGAGTTGTCTCTGCTACTTCCCCCTCTCACTTCCCATTCTTCCTTGAACTTAATGGTAATTAGATTTTGATCCCAACCACTCTACCAAAAATATTTTGATTTAGGTTGTCTGTTTTCAAGATCACAAACAACCTAAATCAATTCTCAAACTCATCCTCCTTGATCTATAGGCAGCGTTTGACACGTTCAATCTTTCTTTTCTCCTTTTGGTGTCCAGTATTTCCTGGGATTTTTTTCCCCATTACACTAACCATGCTTCATCTCTCTGATGGTTCCAACTCATCTCTGAAAGTCCAGGATTCAGTCCTTTCCCCTTTTCCTACTACACTGCACCATCAGTAATCTCTTCTAATCCCATAGTTATAAACAACATCAAAGGAGCCAGGCATGGTGGTGCATGCTCATAATCCCAGC
Organism: Ctenomys sociabilis; assembly: GCA_004027165.1. Classification (NCBI taxonomy): domain Eukaryota; kingdom Metazoa; phylum Chordata; class Mammalia; order Rodentia; family Ctenomyidae; genus Ctenomys; species Ctenomys sociabilis. Next base: position 38,591 of record PVKA01009478.1, on the reverse strand, counting down.
ACTAGAGAGGCTGAGGCAGGGGGATCGCTTTAAGTACAAGTCCAGTCTGAACTGCACAGTGAAACTCTGACCAAAATTTTTAAAGGGCCGGAAAGATAGCTCAGCAGACTAAGTGCTTGCCTAAGCAGACAGAGTTCGATCCCCACACCACACTGCCGCACCGGCCCCACCAATGGGCATGCTGAGCCAGCCACCAAGAATGATTGTGGTGGCGCAACCCTAAAACCCCGGGCTGGAGAAGCTGAAAACAGAAGGATCACTATGAGTCCAGGCTATATAGTGAGACCCTGTACCAAATGCATTTTTAAAAAAGAAAGGCAACAAAGAAGCAGCTGAGGAAGAGGACTGTCTCTATTCTGGAGCAAGAACATCAAGTCTTTCCTAAAATCTGAAAGTTGATCTGGACCAGGGCTCAAGCTCAGAGCCTTCTCCAGTGACACCACTCTTCCAATACCTTCCAGCTGCCCCGTCGTGTCACATTCCAGTCCACTTGTTTCTGTGCTCCACCCGCTCCAAACTGGCGTGCTTTTCCTGCACGTGGTTCTCTGTGTATATCGGTTGCCCGGGAGACCCTAGCGGGAGGGGCTCTAGTGACATCACAATAGTAACAAGCCAATAGCCATGACGTATGTCAGTGACGCAGGACGCGGGGTGGGGCTTCGACAGCCAGGACGCGATGAGACGGCTGCCCGCTGGGTGGCGCCGGTTTCCCCGGGAGGTCCTTTCTGGGCCCCCGGAGGAGGTGGGGAAGAGGCGAGCGGGAGCCGAGGCCAGGGAGCCCTCTGCGTCAGCTGCTGCTCGCTGAGCCGCCCCAGTACCAGCCAGGACTCACCCGCAGCTTCATGCTTGTACCCGGTTCCACTCGTCCATCCTCCGAGAAGAGGCAGGTACGTGCCACCTGTCGGAGAGCCGAGAAGGGGGATGCGGGGGTCACTGTCAGTCTTAGGTTCAGAAAGTGAGGGGTCAACGGCAGCCTCGGCAGAATGGCCACTAGAAATGTAGGGCGAGGGCCAGCTGTGCGGGGGAGCTCCAGTTGTGCGTCTGAGGGGGCCTGCCAGCTGACAGCCGAGGGTGCCAGGAAGAGCCATCTGTGTGTGCTGATCAGTGTGTTCTAAGCGAACGCTTCCTTGGCGGGTCCAGGTCGCGGTGCCTTCCATGGGACGAGGCTTGAGAGTGACGCCTGGACACAGACAACCCCACGTGTGCGTGCAGCTCACTTACTCTCTGCTCCTAAAGCTCCCTGGTGCTGTCTCTGGTCAATTTGCCAAAGGGGGGGAGGGGGAGGACATCAGTTAAGTGGAAGGACAAATTTTCCACCAATCCCAAACCAGAAAGAATAAACTTTGAAATGTTCGCCAGTCCCAAAACAGAAACAGGCAAGCGATGCTCCAGCCAAGCAATTTAACAGCCAAGGGAAGCCCTGGCCAACACATTCCAATTCTTCTGTAGGAGTGACTTGGATGCTGATAAGAGTTAGGGCTCAATTGGAGATGGCAGTAGGGGGCACTTTCGGCAAGCAGGGGCATGAGAACATCTCCGAGCCACCAGGAAAGCCTGGAGGAGGGAGAGCTGGCGCGGGGCTAGCGTGGGGCATCCCCACTTCTTTGATGCGGTGTGTAGATGCATGCAGAATGGAATGAGGCCTGGAACGAGGGCGTCCTCGCCAATGCCTCATCCAGACCCGAGCTGAGTCAGTAGCCAATGTTGAGACAGGGTGGAGGCCCCAGCCCAGGTCCTCCCAGTCCTCAGGGAGAGCCATCGAGAAACAGGAGAATCAGCCTGGGATTCAACCAGACCAGAGAGGCCAAGAACTCTGCTCCCTCCTCTCATGACTTTGCCCAGCCCTGCTCTGCGGAATCCTGAGCCCTTGAACAGGTAGAGTGGAGCAAGAGAGGCAGCGTCCTGGTAGTATGGGGGAAGCTGCATTTGCTATCTGCACCTGGGCAAAAGGGGAAGGAAATTGGGCTTGGCCTGTCGCTTTGGTGGACTGGATCTGGGAGGATGACAAATATGCTGGTGCAATTTAGGGACACAGACTAATTTGAGAAGTGATGGAAATGTTTTCATGGGACAGAGCACTTCCCAAAGTACCATGATAGCCTTTTCTTCTAGGAAGGGCCACCTGCTACTACTAATACTGCCACTAAGTATAATAGGTAGATGTGAGGAACATCATTTTTTAATTTTTACTATGTGTCAAGAAATTTAAGTGCCTGCCTGGCAAGCCGAAGGTCCTGAGTTTGATCCCTGGTACAAAAAAAAAAAAAAAAAAAAAAAAAAAAAAAAGACTTACATTTTTATTATCCTCAAAACTGTAAGGTAGGGGCCAGGGAGATGGCTCAGTAGAATAAGTGCTTCCCTGGCAAGTGCAAGGACCTGAGTTCAATCCCCAGTTCCACAAAAGAAAAATCATTGTTATTATTATAATCCTGTTTTACAGATTAAATAACTAGAATCCAAGCTTAAGTAACCTGCTGCTGACTCAGATCCAGTAACAGAAAGAACTGGAATTCAGGCCTAGACCTAGAAGCTCATTATTAAAAAGTAGCAGACTTAAGCCAGGCATGGTGGTGCACATATCTGTAATCCTAGCACAGAGAAAGCTGAGGCAGAAGCATGTAGAGTTCAAGGCTAGCCTAGCATACATAGTAAGTCCCTGGCAAGGCTTGTCTCAGAAAAATATATATATATACTGGCTGAAAGCAGAGTGCTGGATCCACCTGCTTTTCTCTGCGCACCCTTGAGCTAAATCTTCTCTTTCTCAAAAGCCCAGGGGTTGAACTATTAGTGAGGCTTCTTCTTCTTCTCTGATTCTGGACTGACAGCTCCAGAGAATGCCCCTTCTCCATATTTTTGTCTCAAGCTCCACCCCATGCCTCTCTCTACCTTCTTTTCAGTTTTTGGTTTCCCCTTGAATCCCCCTAATGTTCCACCTCAAAAGTGCCCCCTCCCAAGAGTCCTAATAGATCTCTGTAGCTGGCACTGGTCCGGCCAGGCAGCTGGCAGAGGGTGGGCATGCCACTGCCCCTTTAATTCTCCTGGGGTTTGGAATGCAAGTGAGTTGCTGTCTCTGCTAGGTCAGATAAGATACTATATATATCGAGCCGTAACCTGAGCTCCGGATTACAGAGCCCCAAGTCAGACTCGGCTTCTGGCCTGTCCACTGCCTTCACTGTCCTTCTGGGGAAGACAACCCCAGGCCTCTTCCAGTGCCCCTGGACACAGGTCAGTAGCTGCTCCTTTGGTATCTGAGTTTCTCAGGCTAGCTCTCTAGAGGACAGGAGTGAGTAAATTTGGGGAGCATGGGAACAGCTGGCCACTGGGCCTGGTGGGTGCTGTAGGCGAGACCAAAGCTGCACTGGAAGTGCACAGAGAAGATGGCTGAGGCCTAGAGGAGAGTGAGGGAGACAGGGCTGTCCTCCTTCTGGGCAGGGGGACCCAGACAGGGCCTGGGTAGGGCTGGGGGGAAAGGGAATCAAAGGATGCCAGTACTGTCTGCAGACCCATTTCTTTTCTTTCTCCTTTTCTTTTTCTTTTTTGGACCTGTAACGATGTCCAATCTCCTAATGCCAAATCAAGAAGCATTTTACAGACATACTGACCTGGGCCCACCTACCCTTTCACACCTCAGGATACTTGCCCTAATCTCCAATCTTTATCTTACCTCCCTCATCGGACTCCTAGGCCCTTGGGAACCTACCAGAAGTTAGATAGAGATGGACCCAAATTCTATAAATGACCTCTGACAAGGCAGGCAAGAGGGTGGGACACTCAGCAGGTGGATCACTGGGTGCTAACGCCTAAAAGAGCTGCTAGCGACAGGTGGGAGGAGGGACAGCTGAGATTCCCAGTGCCTGAAAGTAGGTAGTGTTGGGTCCTACCCCATCTTGTACTACATCCCCCACTCCTTCCAGGGCTGGGTGCTTGTGCCCAGCCAGTATAGCCAGGGACCTAAGCAGTGAGGTGTAAGGGTCAGAGAGCGTGAGTGGAAGGAGAAGGGTTCTTCATTCACCCTCCTACCTTTCAGAGTCAGCACATTCCAATGCACCAAGCTAGGAGCTCTGGGAATCTCCGATGTTACCCCAGTGGGAGGTTCCCAAGTACCTGGCAAGACTGGCCAGGATGCCCCACTCACCTGCCTTGAACATCTGGGTAGGAGGAAAAGGACCTAATCTTACTTGGGAATGTCTGGGAAACTCAGCTCAAGCTTCTCTGTCTGGGCAGTGGCAAGGCCTCACAGAAGCCAGCATGCCTCCACAGCAGATCTGGGCAGAGAGGAGCCATGAAGGTTGTGGGGATGTAGGCTATCACCCACCCCCTGCCCCCAGGGCCAGGAGTGCCTGGGATTCTTGGTGAGCAAGTCCCTCCCCCAGCCAGACAGGTTAGGGAGCTCTTCACGTGAGCTACAGGAAATGACAGTGGCTGACCAGCTGACACAAGGAGGTTGGTTGCCCCAAGAGAACATGGTTCATTTTAATCCCTGACTCACCTAGTATAGTAATGTGGGGAGTGGGCTGAGCTGTGGCCAGGGAAGTAGACTAGGGGTCATGTTCATAACCAGGCCTGGGCCCAGTGATCCTGATGCTGGTGACAGGGCACGCGCAGGAACTTGGTGTCCCCGGCAAAATGGAGGCCTCCTGGACCATCTCATGGCTGATCAGAATTGTTCCAGGGCTCAGGTTGCACCTGTCTTTATTTTCATTCCTCTGCAATGGAAAATCCAGCAGGCTGCTCCTGCGGGAGTCCGTGCCCTGCCCCCATGCTGTTTCTTATAGTGGATGCTTGCATCCAGTCTCACTCCTCTGCCCACCCGCCCCCATAGGTCCCCCGGCCCAGGAGAGTCTAGGGAGGTGGCAAGCAGGGACTCAGCTTCCAGGTGGCTGTAACAGGCGAGCACAGGTCTCCAGACTGACTTTGGGAGACCCACATCACTTCTGGGAACCCTAATTTCCTTATCTGAGAAAATGAGCAGCATAATAGCACCTGCTGCTTAAGAATCCTTGGGAGGGGCCGGGTGTGGTGGCGCATGCCTGTAATCCCAGCAGTTGGGAGGCTGAGGGAGGAGGAGTGTTGTGAGTTCGAGACCAGCCTGAGCTACACAGTGAGACCCTGTATCAAAAAGACAAAAAAAAAAAAAAAAAGAATCCTTGGGAGGGTTAAGTGAGTCAGTGCATGTTTCCCAAGTCTTAGCAAAGTTTTCAGAATTAATACCTTCAGCAGTGCAAATATTCAGAACTTCATTTGAAAAGTTTCTGGTTGGAATGAGGGATGTAGCCAGAGCCAGAGAATTCGCCTAGGGTGTGAACATAGTGGATTCAAACCCTAGCTCTGTCCCCTCCAAAACAATTTCTAATTTTCTTGAATGTTTATTTTCCAAATTTTGTGCGCATTTTTAAAATTTTAATTGTAATCATTTGACCCGACTTGTGGAGTTCGTAAATTTGAGGCATCTGTATACCTAAAAGAGTTGGAGCTCACACCTACAGTGGAACTTCCCAGCTGCTGTGTGCATGACCATGGGTAGAAAAATGCTGGATACATAGTGAGGGCGTGTGAGTGTTGGTGTAAGGCTGCCTGAAAGGTGAAATCAGAAGCTGCGTGTGAAGTCCTGAGCGGGCTTGGTCCCTGGTCCCTAGGTGTGCAGCCCTAGCCAAACAGGTGACAGCTACTTGGCTCAGGTGTCCAGACAGGAAGCTGAACAGCTCTGTGTGGAGGAACTGGCACAACTCCCAAGGAGAAACTGAGCGAGTGATGGGGGATCTCAGAAAAGTGGAGAGTAGGAAGCTCTGTGAAGACAATATGTAGGAGCAGCGTGGACAGGGGCTGGCCCCGTGGTCCAAGGCGGTAGGCACCTGAGGAAGTGCTGCCTAGAGCCACATGCCTGTACTTGCCAGCTCCAGGTAAACAGTGAAAGGAGCCAGGCAGCAGAGGCCCCACACTGGGCAGGGAGGGGTACAGGGAATCCCAGCCAATCATCTGGCCTCCCACTGCCCCATGAAAGAACCATTCAGTCCAGGCCGTTCCTGTGGCAACAGGGAGACTCGCAGCCATGTGAGTGCCCAGCCTGGCCCTGTCTTGCGCAGTAAAGCCACAGCCTGGGGGCCCCGGCCCCAGCTCCCGCCTAAGGTGTATTCTGCAACCTTTCAAGGACTTCAGTGCCAGGTAATGCCCAGGGGTACCAGCGCAAGCTGTCTTCTCACCTGGAAGTGGCTGGGACTTTTCTCAGGAGTTTGATGGGACTTTGGTGGAAGGAACAACTATGTATGAGGCATCAGCCCCAGCGGAGCCCTCTCCCCAGACATGGGAGGAGTGTGAGCAAGAGTCAGAGCTGAATGGCAGCTTCCAGGGCTGTTAGTGATAGCTTAACTCCAGGGCTGCTGAGGAGAGGAAGGCAGCCTGGCAGTTAGTTGCCTGCCAGATTGGAGCAGACAGGAGAGCCAGATTTGGGAGGTCTCCTGGGATTCTGTGGGCCAGAAGGTATGACTCCACCTCCAGCCTCCAACACTTCAGGGCTGTCTGTCCCTGTCTGTTGTACTTTGTTTGGCCCCGGCACTTGTGCGTCATCAGCAAGGCCAGAAGAGGTCACAGGCTTGGGGTACAGCCCACAGAATACCAATTCCGGGCAAGCCTCTTGGGGAGGGGAGGGAAAGCTGTGGAGAGGAGTGTGAGCTCATACCCTGGGGGTGGGGACGTATCTGATTGGCTACCTGGTGTCCGGGAGTCTGGCTTCTCAGACCTGGAGTCTCATTAACTTTACATTATTGATGGAGCTCTCCAAAGTGAAATAGAGCAGGACTGGTCCTCTGCCTCCACCCCTGAGCTTCACTCTGCTTCTCTGCTGTGGTTTCCCTGCTGAGATCGGCCCCCTTTTCCTAGAGAGGAGTGAAAATTTCCTGGAGATAGGAACACAGGGCACAAGTGAGTGTGTGTGAGAGAAGGGTTGGGGGATCAGGCATGAAAAGGACCTGCACTAAAGGACTCCCCAGCTCAGGAGTCTCTGCAGAAGGCACGGGGTTTCCTGGTGCCAGCCTGAACACGGCTGGAGTCTCTACCAGAGTTCCGGAGTGCTGTGCTGGAATCTGCATGGAAGCTGCCACTTGTTCCTTTCCACTCCTGCACCCATCCCAAGCCTTGCCTGGACTGGGTTTCTGGAGCTTCCTGCCAGACCTCCAGCATTTGGGGTTTGGCACCAGCTCTTCTCTGCCCTGCTGGGGTAGGCTGCTGCTGGACTAAGGCAAGCGATGGGCTGCCCGAGCCAGAGTCTGTGAAAGGGCTTGGTGTGTGTCCATTTACCTCACTGGGAGCTGCAGAGCAAAGCCTGGTGTCCAGGCTAAGGTCAGACTGGTCAGGCCTGGCATTATTATAGCCTATGAAGGGAGGAGCCAGGCTGCCTGGCAGGGGCTGTGGGAAGAGATAATAACCAGTCATTGTTAAGTGTTTTTGCGTGTTATTATCTCATTTATTCCTTACGACAACACTGTGAGATAGGAATCATGGTGGTAATTATTATGTTCATTTACAGGTAAGGAAATTGGAGCTCAAAGAGAGTGACTAGTGCAAAACTGACCAGCTACTGTGTCCCAGGGGAGTCAAAACCAGCCCCTACACACACCGCTCAGACTCCTGGAAGGGTCCCCCACCATAAGCTCCTTAGGCCCTCAAGGAAAGGGGCTCCCCCTTCTTGCCCCTCTCCCCGAAAGCACCTCAGCCTCTCCAGCTCCACTAGAGCTAAAGTTTGCATACTGAGGTAATGGAGGGGCTCAGGGGCCCCCAGCTACAATGAGGGTGGCAACTCAAAGCTAAATGGAAAGAGAGCTGGTGTATTCTCAAAGACTGAGATTCAGATCATGACTGCTAGGGTGTGGCCCTGGACTAACTAGTGTTCACATTTGTAGAGGTTACACATCTAGAGGTTATAGTGCATGATCCTTTAGGGCCCTCCCAGCTCTGCATTCAGTGATTTCTGTGTTCCCACACTAGACCCACCCCAGCTCCTAGAAAGGGTGCTGGGGGTGTGGGGGACAGGACAAGTAAAAACACCTGAGAGCTGCCTGCAGTGCATGATTTTAGACCCTAGGGGGCCCCCTTTGCACAAGTCAACTGTTGCCAGAAGCAATTTGGTATCCTAACCGGGAAACCCTGAGAGGCCACAGGACACTAACTCTGCTTAGAACAGAAGGTTGAGAGCAGTGAGGAACGTGGGTCCTACCATGCCAGTATCCCACAGAGGTCCAAGCAGCTGGTGCTTATTTCCAAGAAAGAGCTCTGGAATGGCATCTCCAAAGGCTCCACGCACTCTCCCATCGCTTCCTCTCATGGGCCTCTTTTATCTCAGGAAGGAGCTGACCCCAAGATCCTTAGGTCATTCCAACAGAGAGCCTTGATGCCAAAAGCTGGAGGGCGGGAAGCCGTCATAACTCTTGACAAGTCCCACATTCTCAGTCCAGGGAGTGAGGTCAGAGGCCTGCCCAGCTCAGAAGCCTCTATAGAAGCTGAGAAGAGGAACCAGATGGGATTGAGCCAGAAGAATGTCCCAGGCTTAGAGGGCTGCAGAGGACAGCCTGTTTGCATGTTTGAATCTTTGAAGGGAGAATTCAGAGTGGCCAGGACACGCTGATATCAATTTTTCTCCTGAACACGGGCATGGCTGTGAACACATGACATGTGCAAGCCCACATGCACATCTGCATGCATGCATGCATCTATTTCTCGGCAACCAGCCAGTCTCTATGGACATAGAAATGGTTCTGGCCCGTCTTGGATGGACAGCAGGCACCTGGAAGGGCGCTTTGACAACTCCTTTCTTTGTCTTTCAGCCCATGAGGCTCCCAGTCCCCCCTGAGTGCCGCCCTGAAGGATGTCCCAGCTCTCCTCCACCCTGAAGCGCTACACAGAATCAGCCCGCTACACAGATGCCCCCTACGCCAAATCGGGCTATGGTACCTACACCCCTGCCTCCTATGGGGCCAACCTGGCCACCTCCTTCCTGGAGAAGGAGAAGCTCAGTTTCAAGCCAAGCCCCCCAAGCAGTTTCCTTCCCCGACCCAGAACCTATGGTCCCTCCTCCATCCTGGACTATGACCGGGGCCGCCCCCTGCTGAGACCCGACTTCATCGGAGGTAGTAAACGGGCAGAGAGCCAGACCCGGGGCACCGAGCGGCCTTCTGGCAGCGGGCTTAGCGGGGGCAGTGGATTTCCCTATGGAGTGACCAGCAACTCCCTCAGCTACCTGCCCGTGAGTGGTCGTGACCAGGGAATGACCCTGACCCAGAAAAAGTCGAACAGCCAATCAGACCTGGCCCGGGATTTCTCCAGCCTCCGGACCTCAGATGGCTACTGGACTTCAGATAGCTACCGGATAGACCCAGGGAACCTGGGCCGCAGCCCCATGCTGGCCCGCACACGCAAGGAGCTCTGTGCCCTGCAAGGCCTCTACCAGGCAGCCAGCCGCTCTGAGTACGTGGAGGACTACCTAGAAAACTATGCTCACAAGGGCAGCCCGCGCCAGGTGCTCATGCAAGCCTCTCCCTCCCGAACCCCTGAAGTCCTCAGTCCTACCTGCCGACCCAGTGGCCGATACACGCTGTGGGACAAGGGCAAGGGCCCAGTCCCTGGGCCCAGCCGCTCCAGCTCCCCAGGGCGAGATGCTGTGGTGAGTTTGCCCTTGGGGGCATAGTAATGGGCTTGGGAGGGACCAGCTCTGTAGAAGAGCCAGACTGGGGGCAAGACTCTAATGACTGCTGATAGCCACCAGGGAGAGAAGAGAAGCAGGTCATCTCAGTGCTTCTGATGCTTCATCCTCCCAAGGACCTGCAGAGCTGAGGGTGACCCAGCAGGGCTCTTGAAATGCTTGGCTGTCCCCATGCACACTGCTATTCTCTCCTTGTCCTTTTCCGCCCAACATGGCAGGGTCCTTGGAAGCCTGGCCCCATCTGGGCTGTGATGCTGGGGCCCTCGGACCACCAGTGTTCCCTATGGCAAGTGGGCCCCACTGCTCTGGCTACTACTCTCCTGTTCAGAATTGACATCTGGACATTAGTAAGACATCAGGAGAAGAGGGGCCCTCTGGTCGGCACTGGCAGTCTTGAGCCCACTATCCTAGATACCAGGACTTCAGTGGCTTCAGAGGAACTAATGGAGAAGTTAGGGATTGAGATGATCTAGTACCTCTGTATTCCATCCCTGCCCTGGATCAAAGAGGCACTCACAGAGTCTGGCCAGGGGCTAGTACAACCTTCCTCACAGCTAATCTTTGATCAAACCTCTCCTAGGGCGCTGAGGCAGTCTGTTTTCTCTGTAGTTATTAGTGTGTCCAGTAGGTGGCGAGCTCTCCAGGTTGAAAAAGATCCTATTTCCAGATCCCTCACCAGGTGCCTTGCACAGCAGGGAACTCAGCTGACTGCATGGATGAACGGGTGCTTAGTGGGTGGGTAGAGAGAGAGGGAAGGAGGAAAGGATGCATGGATGAATGGGTGGACGGACGAGTGGACAGATGAGCGGGTGGATGGGTAGGTGAACAAGCAAGCATATGGGTAGGAGGATTGGGTGCTGTGTATGCTGCGCTAACTTATGTACCACCCCCTGCTAGGACATGTGCCTTTTGTAAACAACAGCTGGGCCACGGTGAGAAATGCTGCTCATAGCCAATAGAGTAAGGATTTGGGATGAAGGGCAGGGCACTGGCTGCTGACCGTGAAGTGTGTCATAACTGAAGATCTTGGGAGAACACTGATCACATTTCTTAGAGAGTCTTGGCCCTGCTGGGATGTCTGGAAAGTGCCATGGGAGATAGAAAAGCTGTTGTCCCAGGACATTCAAACCCTGTCAAGGAGAGCTGCTGTAGCTGGTAATGGGAGACTGTGTCATGACAAAGTTGGGTTGGGAGAAAAAAATGACACTCTCAGAGGACATTGTGCCACAGCTGGCACACAATAGCATCCCATTGTATGTGCTGCTGTTGTCCACATGGTCTCGGTGAAAGGCTCAGGCCCTCGGAGCCTCCTAGGGCTCCCCCACTTGGTAGTGTTTTCCAGAGTGAGGTCTGTGCCTGAGTGTCTCAGAATCACAATTCATCCAGGCCCTCTGACTCAAACTCTTCCAGGATAGTACCTAAGAATGTCCTTGGCACCCACCCTCCAAATGATCCCTGAGCACAAACTAATACTGAAAACCTTAATATCATAGACCCAACTGCAGGCAGCACCACCCCTGTGCTCCCATCAGGACAGAGCAGGATCTCTGTACTGGGAGTCACACTCCTCCTCAGCACACAAGCCAGCCTTCCCAGGAGTGTGCTGCTCTCTGCCCTTTCCCAAGAGGACACCATGCCCCACTCCAGGGCAGGATGAGGGGAGGTTTTTTTTGTTTTTTTTTTTTTTTTTTTTTTGTCTTTTTGAGACAGGGTCTCATTATGCAGTTCATGCTGGCCTTAAGCTCACTTTGTAGCTCAGGCTGGTCTGGAACTCACAACAGTCCTCCTGCCTCAGTCTCCCAAGTGCTGGGATTATAGGCATGCACCACCATGCCTGGCTTGTTTTGTTTTTTAAGAAGAAAAAATTATTTAAAAATAGGAATGAACACTTACATATATTTACATAAATATTTAGAAATCCATCCATATACAGCATAGTAGCATTGTAGCATGACTGTCTTGTGACATTTTTTTGTCTTATTTTTCATTTACTACCCTTTTAAAAAGGGCAGTATAGTAATAGCTGGTATGTCATGACAGGAAGTACATATTTAGAAGACTAGAATGGCAGGCATTTAGAGAGTGATCCTTCTATTACACTTCATTAAATTCAGTGCATTTGGTTGGTTCACAGGTATATATAGTCAGGGTGAGAATCCCATGAGGGGAGTTTTGAGAGAAGCCCTCAGGGTGGCGGCACATTGCTCCAGGACAGACTCAGCTACCCAGCATCCTTTACTTCTCATCATGAAAGACCTTGAGGGCCTTTACTTAATTTCACCCCTGGTGATCACTTGGGGGGCTGGCTGTATACTGTGGAGATGAAAACAATGATGCTCTTGGGGCCTGGACCACCTCTAAGAGTCAGTGTCTGCTTTCTCCTGATTTCCATTGGAGCATCTTAGCTTTTCCTTCCTTCATCTATGGAGCTCAGCTTACTAACACCATATTCAGTGCATAGTGCCAAGTATTTGGCACCTAGCCTACTCCAGTAGGTTCGTTCACTTCCAAACCTCTCTGTACAATGAGTGCTCATGCTGCCCACTTGATAGGTTATGTGAGGTATGGACAAGTCCTAGATGAGCAAATGTTTGGTACATGTTAGCCCTTGCTGCAGGAGACAAGAGATCGTACAGATGCAAAGGTCATGGTGCCCTTGGTCCTTACAATTCCCTTGTGAATTGAGTTTGTCAACAAATACAACAGGAGCCCACCTAGGTTTCAGTACTATCAGTGGTGGAAAAGGAAGAGGTCATCTGAGGCTAAGGCCGGCTGCCCATGACCTCTGGAAGGTACCTCTGTGCTGGTTTAACCTTGGACACCAATCAGCTGAGCTGCATTTCCTCATCCATAAAAGGGAGTGATCACACCTGCCCTGCCTACCTCACAGGCATGCCATGAGGCTCAAAGCAAATAATGACTGTGGAGGAATCGAAACAGTGAAACACTACAGAAGAGTTTGTTTAAACTCTATAGGGAGGGCTGGGTGCACAGGCCAGTCATGTAGCACTTGTCCAGTTTGTGTGGGGCTCTGAGTTCAATGCCCAGTGCTGGAAAAATAAATAAAATGGTGAAGAGGAGTAGAAGGAGGAGGAGGAGGAGGGATCATAAAAACAGGTATTGACTGGGGGTGGGGTCACAGGGTAGGGATCCCCCTGTGGAAGGAAGGAACAGAACTGAGCAACTACATTCTGTAGTGGGTTCTCTCTCTCTCTCTCTCTCTCTCTCTCTCTCTCTCTCTCTCTCTCAATAAGTAATAACTAATAGGGATTAAACCTAGAGCCCTGAGCTATGTCCAGCCTTTTTTTTTTTTTTTTTTTTTTTTTTTTTTTTTTTTTTTGTAAACAAGGTCTTGGTACATTTCCCAGGCAGGACTCAAATTTTTGATCCCCTGGCCCCTGCCTGCAGCTCCCAGAATGCAAGGGTTAGAAGTATTTGCCCCACCAGCAGCAGGTGTCTCAGGGTGGCCAACTTGAACTACAGCTGAGTTTCATAAAGAAAAGGTCACATGCAGGCCCCCAAGCAAGAGTAGAACAGTCCCAATCAGACTTTTCCTCTGTGACAGCACGAACTTGAAATGTCACAGGCTCTATTGAGCCTAAGTAAAGAACTGACAGAGAAGAAAGTGAATTCTGAGTAGCCCCCTCCCCATGCTTGTGTAGACACCCACAAAATGCCAGTTTTGGGGGTACAGCTCAGCCTTAGGATAAGGAAAGTCTGTCCTGGGGCTCCACTGTCTGCTACAACTGCAGACAGATGAGCCAGGAGGGACAATGATGGAGAAGGGGGTGCCATTACCTCCAGGGAGGACTCCAAGCCAGCCCAGGTGGCTCAGTCCTGGGGAGAGTGCCAGGATCAGAGTCCCAACTCCATCACCTCCCCCTCTGCCCTACCTCTCTTGTTCCCAGGCCTATGGAAGGACAAGCTGTTCCTACCAAGCCCTGCCAGGGCTGCGCTTTAACCCCTACAATCCTTCCTAATCCTCCTCTGCTCCACCCCTCCAGCTGCTCCCTGCCAGCCCTGGCACTCTGCCTGCTGGATGGAGGCCTGCACTGGCCCCGCCCAGGTCTCCCCTCCCCAGTGAGAGCCAGGGCTTGGCCCAGCGCCCTCCCCAGCAATCAGCAGGCCAGGCACCTGCTCCTCTAACCAGCGCCAGGGACTAGGGCTCTGAGTCAGCCTATTCTCCCATCCTCAGTCTCTTCCATACCTTGTCCTCTGCTTCAGGACCTGTTTCTAAGGAACAATGGAACCTGGGTACCTGGGTCCTATTTGCCTCTGGGGCTGCTGACTCATCTTTCGAAGCCCCGGGTTCCAGCTGTTCAGTAACGGGGAGATTATATAAGCCGAGGTCATATGATTTTGCTATGGGTGGGACTTTGGACCTGAATGCTGCCCTGCAGCAAGCAGAAGTTCTCCAGAGAGAATAAGTTGAGAAAGAAAGGGGCTGCCTAAGAGCTCCTGAGTGACCAAGTTGACCTTCTCCTGTCCCTGGCCTTCTCACTTGGTTTTCTCAGCTATGCTGGCCTGCATCCCTGCTGTCCTGTGTAGCTTAGCAGGCTGAGGCCCCAGGCCTGTCCCCACTTGCTCCCACCCCAGGCTCACATAGCCATTTTGAGGAGGTCCAATTTCATGGGGAATACAAGGTCACTCAGAGGAGACTTTAAAGGGGAGAAATCCTGTGGCAGGATCAGCACTGGCCTTGGAGGAAAGAGCAGCAAGTTTGTGGCTTGTGGTTAAAATCATCAAGATGTCCCCATACCGTGAAGATCTGCTATGGGCTGTGACCTGGTGGCCTTGGCATTGCTCAATCATCTCCAGCTCCATCCATCCTCCCTGCCTTCTCCACCCCCACTCCAGGATGTCTTCATGAGTTCATGTGGTGCTGGGGTGGGGTTTAGCAATGCACAGATTAATCCAAGCCTGGCCAAATGTTCCCTGCCCCTGGGGAAGCCGCTCCACTGACCATTGGCTTTAGAAATGAACATTATGTCCAGGGAACATGTGACCCTGTCCCCTCTTACCTCAATGAATACATAAAACTGGCACCCCTGACAGAGGTAGAAGCAAGAGAAGGAAATGTGTGGCTCCTGGAATCTGGCTGGTTCCAGCTAGGCTGCCTGGGGCTTGCAGGGATACAGAGCATTTGGCTTCTGGAGGTACAAGTCATACAGGGAAGCAGAGCTTCCTCTAGCAGGTGGAGAAGGTGGACAGACCCTCCTCCTGCAAGGCATGCTAGTGGCTGAAAGCCACCCCTAACAAGAACTTGGATCCCCTACCCTTCCATCCATCTGAGGGCCACCAGTCTGCCCATCAGCCCTGGCCTTGAAATATCTGCCTGAACCCAAGAGTTGTCACCAACCCCAGACCATGCTGCTTACTAAGATGTGAAGAGGCAGGTGTCTGCCCTGCATAGCAGTCCCGACTTTATGTCTGTCCATCTTGTGCCAGCAAGAACCTGAGGTGGAGAACATGACTTATTCTATATGAGCCATCAGGGTCTGAGAGATGCAGCCTTGAGCTTTAGGAATGAGCCCGACTCAGATTAGTTTCATGTACCTGAGGCACAGTAAGTCACAGAAAGCATGGCATTGTGGCACAAACCAGCAATCCCAGCATTCTAGGAGGCTAAGGCAAGAGGCTCATAAGCTCAAGCCCAGCCTGGACAATTCAGTCACTTAGTAAAAACCTGTCTCAAAAAATTAAAAAGCTCTGAGGATGCAGCTCAGTATGAAGCCCATGGGTTCAATCCCTAGCACCCCCACAAAAAAAGTCACAGAGCCAAACCAGATTCAGATTCCAAAAGGACTTTCAACTTTGTCCCCATTCCATTTCAAGAAATGATACTGAGGAGACAAGGATTTATAGGGACTTGACTAGTTAGGAAATGAGCCATAGTCCTTTGTTGGTTGTGCGCGGAAGCAATCAGACCTACTTAGCAAGAGTAGACCCTGTGTGTATCATTTTCCCCTGCCTGGACCTCCCAATGTGCTTGCATACTAGAGCTTTCCTATCTGATCCTCCTACTCCCAGCAACCT
Organism: Ctenomys sociabilis; assembly: GCA_004027165.1. Taxonomy (NCBI): domain Eukaryota; kingdom Metazoa; phylum Chordata; class Mammalia; order Rodentia; family Ctenomyidae; genus Ctenomys; species Ctenomys sociabilis. Next base: position 22,864 of record PVKA01009478.1, on the reverse strand, counting down.
CTTCTTCCCCAGAATGCCAGGATGTCCTGGGTGGAAGTACTCACATCACATCATGGAAACAGACCAGTGACTGAGAAGCCCTGGGCCTTGCCCCCACCCACAGCACACTTGCTCAACATGCAAAACCAGACTTACATGCCACCCTCCGAGTCTCAGGGGATTCCCAGCAGAGTCTGGTCTGGCCCTCTTCTTTAAGACCTCATTAAGTGAACAGACAACCCTCCCCTGGAGGAGCCTTCAATACACTGGCACAACCCTGACAGGCCACACACAATATAAGACCATTTACAAAACTCTCAGAAACACTTAATATTCCAAAGATAAACATATTAAGATAAATTAATAGCACTCACACTGGGTGCTGGAAGACAGACTGTGCATAATAGCGTGTTTAGAACTGGATGGGGTTAATTAGGGAAGGCTTTATGGAAGACACATTTTGAGCAGAATTTAAGAGTAGTTAATTGAAAAATAGCAGGAAGGGCATCCCAGAATTTCCTAGTCATTGAAATTTCCTAGTCATTGAAAAACTCAGAAAAGCTGAGTTTTTCTGTGAGCTAGATCTGAGTTCAAAGGTTCTCAGTGTCATTTATTAGCTTTGCAGTCCTTGCAGGTCATTTGACCTCTCTGGACACCTGGTTGTTCACCGATAAAATAGGGATACTCATAGCTATTACTGCAGAGTGTGATTATGGAAATGAGCTGGGAATATATATGTCCCTTAGACCAATGTCTGGCATTAAATAAAGAATCAGTTTTAGTTTTTAACCATAGGATAAGAAAGCCGGTCAGTTGCTTTCAGAAGCAGAGCATGAAGGTGGGACAACGGAAGGCAGCTATGCAGAGATAGCCTGAGACCGACAGGCTAGCCCAGGTGTTGGGGGATGGGGGTGCAAGGCATGCTAGTTGGTGCTGAGCAGGAGGGGTGGGATCAAATGCAACAGTGGCGCACACGGTGCGAGACCTGCTGGAAAGGGTGCGGCTGGAAAGAGGGAAACCTGCAGAAAAGGGCTGTCACAAGTGAGTGTGTCTAGGGTCCAGGTTGGGTTAGGGTCCGGAGATCACGCCTCCTAACATGTGCGCCTTGACGGGTCACCTAACAGAACTCGCCGCATCTCCTCCCCTGCTCCACCTCCCCTCCCACCGCTGGGAGGGGCCCGAGGCTTAGACTCCTCCTACTTTCCCTCCCTTTAGCTCGAAATCGCTGTTCTGTGGGTGTTCTTGTGTACAGCCCACACATGTGTCCTGAACATAATCCCCGTGTGGCTATGGTCGTGTGTGCAGTGCGCGTGTACATGTGTGGATGTGCCGGCCAGGAGGAACAGAAGGAGCAGATAGATGAGTAACAGCACACGCTGCTGCCTCTCTGAGTATTTTTAAGCGCTAAAAATACTGGCTAAAAATAGCCAGCAAGCTCCAAACAATATACTTTCTCTCGGCAGATTCCTGAGCTTTGCTTGTTAGGTGAGGGGGCAAAGCATCAGAAATAAAGCCCCCCAAAGACCCCAGGTCTGTAAGTACTGCTGCGCTTAGTTGTTCATAAGGAGAGCACCTCCCTACCTGCCACACAAAAGTCTAATTTGAGGTTCTGGGAGAGATGGAGTTGGATAATTGATTAGAAGAGGCCAGAGAAGGTTCTCTCTTGAAGCCAAAAAGGCCAGTGACCGATTGGACCTTTTAAAGGGGCACTGCCTCTCTTGATAACAGACCAAACTAGGGCAGGAGAAAAGGGAGCACAGTCCCAAGGTCATGCAAATTTATCTTTTTTAACCGGGCCCACCAAGCCCCAAGGACTGTGTAGATGTAGGGTGTCCAGAGGACCTGGGACCCCTGAATGCTGGACAAAGATATGTGTGGTGTGCATTTTGTTCTGAAGAGGGTACTGAACTTCTGCCAAGTTCTCAAAATGATCTACCTAGTGTCAAGTGGGTGGGCTCCTGCACTTGACACTAGGCGCTGGGCGATTTGCTGAGTCCTGGGTCGTTTTCCCAAGAGCCTTCAGCTCTTTCCAGGGAGCTGTGGGGGCGCGGGCGCTAGTGAGAACCTGCAGGAGGTATGGCCCACGCTGGCCCTGAGACCTCGCTGTGGTCCGCGTGCCGGAGGCGGGGTGGGCGGGGCTTCGGTCCGTCCCGCCCCTGTAACGTCACGCGGCCCGAGGCGCCGGCTTGGCAGCATTGGGCTGGAGAGCGAGCGAGCGCGGCTCGAGCGGTTGGCGGCTCTCGACGGGGAGGTTGAGGCGGAGGAGCGCGCGGCAGGGCAGCCGTAACGGTTACTGCCGGGCACCAAGGACCGTGTGCCGTGGCAGCCTTGCCGGTCTTGGTGTCCGGACTGTGGCGCCGTGCGGGGACTCCCCGCAACCCCTTGGCCAGCGTCAGGAGTGCGGCCGAGCCCACCGCCCTCCCGCATCATGCGCACCTCCTACACCGTGACCCTGCCCGAGGAGCCCCCCGCCACCCCCTTCCCGACCCTCACCAAGGAGCTGCGGCCGCGCTCCCCTCTCTCCCCGTCCTTGCTGCTTTCCACCTTCGTGGGGCTTCTGCTCAACAAAGCTAAGGTACGCGGGCCCTTTGCTGGGACTCCTCGCTGAGGGGGTCGCCGAGTCCTCAGGACTGCCCCAGCCAGCCAGCTGCACACCCCTCGCCGAGGGGCTCGGGTTCTTCCCAGCCCCCACCCCACCTTTCCCAGGGCCCCGTGACCAGGAAAGGCCCCTGCCCAAGTGACCACAAGCCTACTTTCAGCCCCCTCCTCTTGTTGATGTCCAAGTCCCATTCCCTTGCTCTCTCTGACTCAGGCTCGTGGCCTCTTCTTTCCCAGCACGTATCAGGACAGGTGCAGAAAAGTGTAACCTTGACCAAGGCTGGTTGGTGTGTGAGGGAACAGGCAGGGGACAGCACACTGGATTTTGTGAGCGACTCGTGCAAGGCCAAACCCCACCAAGGAAGGCACATCAGAGGTGCTGCCTCCACCCTTCTTTTCCCAAAGGGCTTTCTCCTAGAACTTAATGACAAGGTCCTTTGACCCTGTGAAGGGCAGAAGAGTTGCAGACAGTTGAACAAGGGCAACTCTCATTTCTCTTCCTGACCCTCTCCAGGTGTTCAAAGTGGGCAGCAAATCCCTGAAACAGCTGCCCAGAGGATTGCTGGGGTTAAGGCTAGGCAGACGCTGTTCCTATGGGGAAGAGAGAAGGGGCCCGAGCTTGACAGGTCTTATGTAACAGGCACCAGCTCCCTGTTGGCAGTGCATGCCCAGCCCCGTGCCAGGGCCACACCGCGCTCCATGGCTGCAGCCAGAATGCATGGCTGACCCTGTGGTACAGGTGAGGCGTGCAGGAAGGCCCTCTACTGGAGTCTCCAGAGTGAAGATGACCTCAGCCAGCCTTTCTTGGTCCATTCTGCAGATAGCACCTCTGCATGAACGCAGGAACCACTCTTTGAGCTCCTGCTTCTGCCATGGAAGGCACATGCTGCCTGTTTAGTGGCTGTGAAGGTGGCATCTGCTGTAGAACAGTGCTTGCTACTGATCAAACCACGTTTGTTGATGGCTGAGTGTTAGGAAGCAGCAGATCCAAACTTTCTGGAGTCTGCACAGAAGCCCCAGGGTAACTAACACCTTTCCTGTGAGAGGCTGGCAGTGCAGGGTCTCTGTCTCAACTCCAGTTCTAGCCTCTCCCTCCCTACCAGACCGAGGTAGGATTGTTTGCCCTGTAAGAAAGGTCACTCCTGGGACATTTTGTTCCTCTCTGTAATGGAAAGTGCTGAGTTTCCCTGGAGCTCCAGATTTCTTGTTCATGTCAGAATATCAGGCTGGCTCTGCAGCAGCCCTGTTCTCCCCTCCACTCCTGCCCCCAACTCCTCAGCCCTCCACCATCTACACAAATACTTAAGAATAAGAATTGGCACAAGGTTTGAAGCTCAGGAACCTTTAGACTAAAGCACAATCCCTACCCTAAAACAAACCAAAAGAATTAACAGCAGGCCCCAATGATGCCTTAGAGAAGCCTCTCCAGTCTCCCCCACCCCCAGGCCAGTAGAAGTTTCAGATCCTCAGGAATAGGAACCGTAGAGGACTGAGTGCTCATGGTAAGAGTGAAAACAGGAGTGCCCCTGTAGACAGATGACACCTGTCTCCCATCCCCAGTGATACTGTCTCAGCTGAGGGCCCTGCTTTGATGGACATGGCCATGGTCACCAGTGATAGAATGCTTTGCAGCTACAGCCTGTTTAGACAGATGTCGTCTGAGGCACAGGGGGTAAGCACTGCCAAAAATAGGTGTAAGAGTGGGCATTCTGTGTGGGCACACTTTAACGTTTCAATTTCATTCCAAGTGGGCAACATGGAAACTGGTGTTGCAGTTTTTGGTTGGACCCTGGGAGAATCTTTCACCAGTTCTGCCTAAAAATGCTGATAAGGTCTCTGCTGCAGGGGAATTGTCTCTGTGGTGATCCTCTTACTTGAATAGTGGGGTTTAGACTATGGTTTAGACGAGATTCAAATTTTGTTTGGTACCCGCATGCTGCTAGTCCTAGCAAGCTCAGGTGGGCTGCTCACACTCCAATTGCAGGTTTAAGCCAGGTCTCTCTTCTGAGCTTGTTTTCTTCTTCCTGTTAGTGCTGGCCCTGACAACTGGCCAGAGGAGGGATCCTCTTGCATGTAGGATATGCAAGGCAGTCCTTGAGAGGAGCCCTCCTTCAGCCCGCTCAGCCCCCCCCCTTCAAGCTGACAATCTCATGGGCTTTGAGCTGCTGACAGCCTATGAGGCTGACAGTGCACAGCATGAGTAATTTTAGCTGAGTTATTTCAGGCTCCTGTTCTGATCAGGGTTGAGCTGGCCCCACGCATGCCCCAGCCAGTCTTGTTGTGGAGTTGCCTGCTCCCAGATCCCCTCCCTGAGAAGAAGAGGGGGTGGCAGACTCATCTGCAAACTGCTCCTTAACCCTTTGGGCCTGAAGGTTTTCTGACTCATTGGAGGTATGCCCCAGATTATGGGAGCACCTTGACAAACAATGCTCACAGTCTGTGATCGAGCACCTGTTCCCTCTCCAGCCCCCTCACCACCCTCCACAATCAAGCCAAGAGGAAGAGTGGCACCTCCAGCCAGGTGCTTCCTTCTGCTTGGTGCAATCCACCATCGTAAGGCTCCCCAGCCAGTGGCCAGTCAGGATGTTGAAATCAGAGCCAGGCAGGGAGGATTCACCCAACCTTTAATTAGCCCTGAGGAGCTGAGCTCAGCCAGGAGGAATTCCACCTGTCTCTGGTAATTCAGAATGGCAGGCGGACCTGAGTTTTTCCAAGCTGAAGAGATTTTAAGTTTTTCCCAGCTGACAATGGAAACTCAGGGTGCTCTGTCATTTAATTTTTTTTTTTTTTTTTTTTTGTCTTTTTGAGACAGGGTCTCATTATGCAGTTCAGGTTGGCCTTAAGCTCATTTTGTAGCTGGTCTCGAACTCACAACAATCCTCCTGCCTCAGCCTCCTGAGTGCTGGGATTACAGGCATGTGCCACCATGCCCGGCTGTCATTTAATTTTACATAACCACCTTGACGTGCCCATTATGATAGCAGTTGTGTATACTGAGCATCTACTACAAATATAGGTCATTTGTGATAGCACCTACATTTGGGTCTTAAAATTTCTGGCAGCCAGGAATCAGATATGTACCCAGATCTTTGAATGGCTATTCTCTAGTTCTAATCACAGATCTTGTCTGTAATATAAAAATGGAGAGAAATAGTCCTGAAAGCAAAGTCCCAAAAAATATTTTTTCTGTGTGTTGATAACAGCCATTCCTCAGTCTTTCCACCAAGGTACATAAACTAAGGATGAAAAGAGATATCTGCAGAGTGTTGCTTGTGGCTTCTACCAGTGGTGCATTGCCTAAGAGAGCCTCCAGCAGGCCCACCTGCTTTGCCTTGTCTGTAATGCCGTGTGTTTTTTGCTTACAGAATTCTAAGAGTGCCCAAGGTCTGGCTGGCCTTCGAAACCTTGGGAATACGGTAAGTTCTTCCCAGCCCACTTCTTTCCTGGGGTCCCCTTCTGCTCTCTTGACTGAGCTGATCCGAAAGTCCCCTCCCGGCTCCAGCTGACTATCCTTTAAGGCAGGCAGGCAGGCAGTACCTGCCCTTCCTGCAAGGGATTTCTGAGCCCTTGTCTCCCACACACAGCAGGAAGTACTGCTAAAAGGCAATTGCCCTTTTAACTGTCAGCTCAGTTTTTCTGACTCCCTCTCCTTAAGGACATGCTTCATTTCCCACCCACTTCTGTCCTAAGCACCCACACCCTTCTGCACACCTCTACAGTAAACAGCCAGCTGTGTCATCTGTGCCTATAGTGGGGATTCGCCTCACTTCATCTCTTTCACTTAGGAAAATAAGAACTCCAGGCTGTGAGAGAGCTCCCTTCTGCCTAAATGAACCAGAGGCTTTGGTACTAAATAATAGAGATACCAGAGGAGGGTCTTATCTCCCCTACTCTGTTAGTCAACTTTCAGTTACTCTAACAAATGCCTGAAATAAATCAACTCATTAAGAAAAGTTTATTTGGGCTCACATTTTTGGAACTTTCAGTTGATAGTCAAGGGGCTCTAGGTCCGCTAGTGGCAGCATATCAGGGTAGGAGGACATGGGAGAGAAAAACCTCTTACCTCATCCTGCCTTTTGGCCAGGACCAGAAAGAGAGGAAAGGACTATGTTCCACTGTGCCCTTGGAGGAAATACCCCTGCTAATCTGAAGGCCTCCCTGTGGGCCCCAACTCTTGAAGTGTCCACTACTTCTCAGTAGTCCACAGGCCAGGGTCAGGCCTTTGGGCAATGCTTAGTATCCCAGCTGCGGCCTCTGCTGATGATGTGGTTCATCTCTCCCAGTGCTTCATGAACTCCATTCTGCAGTGCCTGAGCAACACCCGGGAGTTGAGAGATTACTGTCTGCAGAGGCTCTACATGCGGGACCTCAGCCACACCAGCAGTGTGCACACAGCCCTCATGGAAGGTGAGGACCCCACAGGACCCAACCCTGTGTCCCCCTCCTGACACCATGCCACTCAGCTGACCTCTAGTGATAGCTAGATTTCAGATACGCCTTGCCTCTGTTTTTCTTTTCTTCGTCTTTTATTATTATTAATATTTTTGGCCTATATTTTGTTTGAATTCTACTTTCAAAGTTTCTTAATAGAAAATATCTCAGATAAGTACAAAACAGGGATATGTATCCTCTACACGTGGGAAGAAGAATGAGAGAGGGAGGGAAGAGGAGAAAAGGGAGGGCAAGTAGAAGTAAACAGAAAATGTTATATAATGTGTGCCAGCTTCCCACAGTAAACGCCATCATTATGTAAAGCAAACATGGACTAATAAACCTTAAAACTCTCACCTGTTCTCTGCACCCCTCTGTGCTCTCCTTGCACCAGAGTTTGCAAAGCTAATCCAGACCATATGGACTTCGTGCCCCAATGATGTGGTGAGCCCATCTGAGTTCAAGACCCAGATCCAGAGATATGCACCACGCTTCGTTGGCTATAAGTGAGGCCCTTGCAGCACATCCTCCAGTGTGGGGGGTTAGGGTGGCAGCAAGCACAGGGCTCAGTGCAGAGGTGTTGCTGACTCTTCTCTTTGGGTTCAGTCAGCAGGATGCTCAAGAGTTCCTTCGCTTTCTCCTGGATGGGCTCCACAACGAAGTGAACCGAGTGACAATGAGGCCCAAGTCCAACCCTGAGAACCTTGATCACCTCCCGTAAGTACCAGGAGAATGCTGGGGAGAAGCAGAACTTTTTGAGCATGTGGGTTTCATCTACTTGTTTGGGGGTAATGAATGATTTTTGAAGAGACTTAGACTTGCTTTTAAAGATTACAGATCTAGGTTGATAGTTAGATTCTTAAACATAGCATAGTTCCAGCACTGAAGACCCAATTCTCTTCCTCTGTCTGTTCCCAGTGACGATGAAAAGGGGCGCCAGATGTGGAGGAAATACCTAGAGCGGGAAGACAGTCGGATCGGGGGTAGGTGCACTCGAGGTGTAAGTGCCTGCCTGAGCAGAGCATGAAAAGCCCTTGAGACTCACTTGCCCAGCGAGCCCTGCTTCTGCCCATGTCTGACAAGTGGAAGTAGGAGCCCTGAGAAGGGATACCAGGCCCCACCTGTGCTCAGCATCCCCTGGCTCTCTCTTCCCCAGATCTCTTTGTTGGGCAACTAAAGAGCTCCCTGACGTGCACGGACTGTGGTTACTGCTCCACAGTCTTTGATCCCTTCTGGGACCTCTCACTGCCCATTGCTAAGGTAGGCACCTCTCTCACCCCACTCAGAGCACCCACACCTGTCCTTCCACATCACCTGCCCTGACCTTTGCTCTGGTCTCTCCAGCGAGGTTATCCTGAGGTGACACTGATGGACTGCATGAGGCTCTTTACCAAAGAGGACGTGCTTGATGGTGATGAGAAGCCCGTAAGTCACCCTTCAGTGACAGTGAGAACAGAGTCCCATGAGACCAAGTGGGGGTAGGTCCAGTTGGGGCACTGATTTCCTCCCCAAGCACCTTCCTTCTACCTCCATTTGCCTTGTCTTCCAGACATGCTGCCGTTGCCGAGCCAGAAAACGATGTATAAAGAAGTTCTCCATCCAGAGGTTCCCAAAGATCTTGGTGCTCCGTATCCTTAAAGTCCATCAGGGCAGGAACCTGATTTTTTTTTTTTTTTCTTTAACTGGAGCTCAAATCCTGAACTTAGTGTATATCATGCAGGCATGCTACAGCTGGCTACAAGATCTGATTTGTGGGTGGGTAACAGATGCCAAGGGACCAAAAGGCAAAGGGAAAACAGATGGACTTTCACATATTGGAAATTGAACTCAGGCCTCTGCCCTTGCCAGGGATGTGCTGTGCTGTTGAGCTACCTCCCCAGCCCCTGCTTTTCTGATTTCTGAGGAAAGCGCAGTGGCCCCTGAGGAACTTGTGTCTCACCGGTTGGCCTGTTTGGCTGCACTGTCTGTCCTTGACTCACCATAATCCCAGACCTGAAGCGGTTCTCAGAATCCAGGATACGAACCAGCAAGCTCACAACATTTGTGAATTTCCCACTTAGAGACCTGGACTTGAGAGAATTTGCCTCAGAAAACACCAGTGAGTATCGCTGAGTAGGAGTCAGGGTCTGAGTGGGAGGGAGGTAAGTAGCAGGGAGCTAGCAGAAGGTAAGAAAAAGACTGGGAATAAGGCAAAAGGAGGGAATCTGGGCAAGCAGCACCTCCATAGCACCATCCTTTGTGTCTCCTCCACAGACCACACTGTTTACAACCTGTACGCTGTGTCCAATCACTCCGGAACCACCATGGGTGGCCACTATACAGCCTACTGCCGAAGTCCAGTGACAGGCGAATGGCACACCTTCAATGACTCCAGGTGAGATGGGGCTTGGGCAGCCATCGTGGCTGACCACTGCACCTCCCACAGCCACCTTGAGTGGGCAGCAAAGGCCATGGCCAAAAGCTGCATGCCGCACATGTCACAGGCTCTTGAGTTTGTCCTACAGAAGTTAGAGATAACATGCCCCTTCCTTACTGCTCAGCCAGGCCCCTGACAGTCTCTCTCCGGCTCTGCCTGCTCTCTTCGCAGTGTCACACCCATGTCCTCCAGCCAAGTACGCACCAGCGACGCCTATTTGCTCTTCTACGAATTGGCCAGTCCACCCTCTCGGATGTAGCAGTGAGGCGCTGCATCCCTTCCCCTTTCCCTGTGGTGGCCTCACACTCTAAGCTTTTTTAAAAAGACAGAAAACAACAAAAAACCCTGACAAGAGAAAAATAAACTAAAATAAAGCTGCGGAGCCGGAGTTGATGCAGCCTGGTCAGGGTCCAGAGCAAGGAGCCGGGTGCCCCTGAGCCACGCCTGACAGGAAAGACTCACTGGACACAGACTGGAGTTGGCAGCGCGCTCCCTCGGCTTCTCTCATTTGCGTTTTTAAGCTTGTGGTTTCTCCTGTGTGTAATAAACAACCGCAGTCTGTGGAGAGAGGACAGGCGTCCACCTGCTGCTGTCACCAGCCCCTCGCCTTCTGGAGTGACAGCGCCCCCTGGAGCCTGCTGGGAGCGTTGCTGCCTGGATCCTGGCACGGCGGAGGAACAGCCTCTGTCTCCTGCTTTCAGGGCCAGGGCAGGAAACACCCTTGAGCCAAGAGCCCTCTCAACGCTGCTGACTCCAGTGGCGCAGAGGAAGGAACGTCTTTTTAAAAAAGGCTGGTTTGGGTTTTGAAAAGCCCAACATTTTTTAAATTACTGTAATGAAAGTGTTGCGACTGGAGGCGTGCTCTGTCACCCCTGTTCACAGCTGGGACTTGGGCTGGTTCTTTTTTTTTTTTTTTAATCAAGTCCACCTTTTCTAAGGCTAGTCCCCCCTGTAGTGCTAGGTGGGTGTTGGCCAGGCCCATGGTAGCACAGTAGACCCGGGATTGTGAAACGACTCTTTTGGGCGTTTTGTTTTGTTTTAATATTTGGATGGAATCTAGTTGCCTCCAAGAATTGTGCCTTATAGCATTTGGGGACCAGGGGGTAACTACCCCTCCCTGAAATATCCCTCAGCCTCTTCCCTTTTCCCCAATGCCATGTCCAAACTCACAGGGGGACATGGGCCCTGCCTTCAGCCCCTGGCATGTGGCAGATGGCACTGAGGCAAAGAGAGAAATAGGTTGAAGGAGATTTCTCACCACGGTGTGTCACCTTCCTGTCCACCACCACCTGCCCATCCTGGTCTACTCCCCAGCTGTTGAAGGATAGCACAAGTCCCTTGTCCCTAGAGCTTCTCATACCTTTAATTTATTCTCTTCTAACATCCTCCCAGCTCCCTTCTCAGAGCTTCCTACATGCAGGCCCTCTGGATCCAGTTTCTCAGGGATGCCCATGCCACTCCTCGGCTCCTTTGGGCACTTCTCACTGGTCCTGCCCTGGGAGCTGGAGCTTGGGTGTCTGGAGACATCTGGCCTCCCACATAGGCTTCTTTCCCCATGGGCTTGACTCATTGGACAAAAGTGCAGGCCAGAGAGTGCAGAGCTGTCACGCACAGATGGATGCCTGGAGCGCAGGGCGCTCTGCACACCCCACAGCTGGGTCTGACTCACGCCGCCACTTGGGTCTGGAAGGCTCCAGCACAGCTAGGGAGGCACCAGAGAGACACCCTGAGTTTACCTGGCCTGACATCTTTCTCTAGGGAAGACCTGTGAACCTGAGCCCAAAGGCTGGTGTGTGAACACTTGTTTACTATGTAAGCAAGAGTAGAATGTCTAATGTACAATGGAACCTTGTACAGAATAAATAATAGCTTTGAGAAAGAACCTGGTAAATGATGGAATGTTGATTTGGAAGAGTCTGAACCCAGGAAGTGCTCCTAGCATCTGAAAGATGATGTATTTCATTGCTTTATCCAGTCAGTAGGTCCTCAGATGAAGAAATTTCTTCTTACCCACTAGACTCCTTTATAAAAAAGCCACTCAAGCCGGGCGTGGTGGCACAGGCCTTTAATCCCAGCACTCGGGAGGCTGAGGCAGGAGGATTGTTGTGAGTTCGAGACCAGCCTGAGCTACAAAGTGAGCTTAAGGCCAGCCTGAACTGCATAGTGAGACCCTGTCTCAAAAAGACAAAAAGACAAAAAAAATAAAAATAAAAAAGCCACTCATGGTAGCTGCCTGTGATCTTAGCAAAACTCAGGAGGCCAAGGCAGGCAGATCACTGCAAATTCAAGTCCAACCTAAAATACATAGCAAGACTACATCTCAAACCAAAAATGAGATGACATATATTCTGGACATTATAAGCATCTGGAGTCATCAATTGTATTTTCACATTTGTGTTTATATATTAGCCAAAACATTAAGAGGGAAGGTGTCATCATACTTCTAAAGACCTCAGCATGTCCTTCTAAGCAAGGACATTGTCCTACATGACACCATTTCACAGCTTGCCAGTTGACATCTAACACATTTCTTTACGCAACTGCCGCTGTGAGGACTGCGAGCTCTCTGCTGGATTGTGGGCACCACACAGCCCACAGCCAGCCAGTGTGGGCCTCTCAGCAGATGCAAGCGAGGGCGAGAGCAGCTCCATCTAGGTGGAGATGGTGGAGGCCTGCTTTTCCACAAAAACCTCAGCTTCACCTGAGACCCAGACACCTACCACATTTTTGTTAGGGTTTTTCTTTTTTGTTGTCAGTTTTGTTTTGAAACAGGATCTCACTATGCTCCAGCCTGGCCTCAAACTTACACTTGCCCTGTAGCTCAGACTCGCCTCAAACTCACAGTCCTCCTGCCTCAGCCTCCCAGAGTGAGAGTTACTTGGGTAAGTTCAGTTCCCTTAGCTGTTTATATCCCAGCCCAGAGGTGGAACCCACAGACATACACATCCTAGGGAAGCACTCTACACTAATCCACATTCTCCATCCCTAGAAGAGCTTTGTTAAGATAGACTTCAAATTTAACCCCTTATAAGTATTAGCTCTTTGGTATGATCTTTTTTGTGCACACCCAAAATCCCAACACACTGGGAGGCTGAAACAGAAGGATCACAAGTTTGAGGCCAGACTGGGTCTTAAAACACTTAAAGAGGCTTGGGATATAGCTTTGTGTGAAGCCCTGGGTTTAAATCTCTAGTACTAGAAGAAAAAGAAAAAAAAAAAAAAAAAAAAAAAAAAAAAAAAAAAAAAAAAAAAAAAAAAAAAAAAAAAAAAAAAAAAAAAAACTCTTTAGGGCACTAAGGGACATTGTCTCTTGGTTTTCCTTTTGATGTCTACTACTGTTTAGCTTTTCTGTGTCTGCCATAGATCTTAGCACTAGGAGAGCAAAAGTCTTCAGCTATGCTTGTGCCTTGGGATATTTTTTGCCCGCACTGCTCCAGGTCTTGAACATTCAAGGTCTCTCTTGCCTCCTTGACAAGCATCTGCTGTCACTGAAGGGCCTCTAGGCCACTGATAAGCCCACCTCACAGAAGAGAACAGCCAGGAACTTTAGGGGCACAAACCCTTTGACTTCTCCTTTAGGGACTGCAACTTCCTGGACCTAATTTGGGAATGGCGTGAGTCAGAGTAAGATTGTTAAAAGCTGATGACTTCCTCCAAGCCCTAGGTGCACAGAAGCCTCTTAAAATAGAAGCATTGGGCTTATGGCCCAAAGGATAGTGAGCCCTATAAACCTGTTGCTACCCTTGCCTTTCACTACTTTCTTGCAGGAGGTAGAGGTCGTTGGGTGCATTTGTGTTGTCTTCCCTGGGGCCCAGACCTCTGCCCTTGTTCCCTGCCCTCCCTTTGCTACTTAACCTGCAGTGCTTTCTCACCCGCATGGCAACGGGCAGTCGGGCCTCAGTGCTTTACAGACTCCAAACACAAACAGCTCAGTGCCCTCCTTTGTCATTAAGCCCCACCTCCTAGCAACCTGAATTCCTTACCTGAGTCTTTGCCGGCAGGCCTGCCTGCAGGCCTCCCCCAAGGGAAGCACTCTTCTGTGACTTTGAACGAGAACCTCTGGGGGAATTAAGGAGATCAGGCTACTGGTTCTGGAAGGTTTCTGAGAGTTCAGTGTTTTGCTCCAAAAGTCACCTTTCCTCCAAATATCCATGGCTCCAATTTATAGAACTTTTTAATTGACCAGTGCTCAGAAAAACTCCTCTTTCTACAAATATTTAAAGTTGGGACCAGAGAGGTCACCTTGTCCATGCTGTCATTTTGGTTGTGAGAATGCTGAGCACTGAAAAAGGCTGCCCCAGACCACGTGCAGCAGCGACATCAGCATCACCCGCCTATGTTGCCAGTAAACAGAGAGTTCTTTGGCTCCATGTCTGCTAGCAGGGCCACTGGCCCTCAGCCCTTAGTACTACAGATCTGGGCCCTAATGCCACCAGCAACACCAGCTAATGCTGAGCTCTCTTGTCCACACTGCCCCATTGCTGGCCTCTGCTGCTCCCAGCTAATTCCAGCCGCCTGCCAGCCACTGACCTTCCATTGCTGGTCTCTGGAGTTCTTCAGGGTTAACAGCACTAAGTGTTTAATACTTCTTTTTAATGTGATCACTCTGCCAGGCATAGCAGGGCACACATGTAAACCCCAGCATTCAGGAAGACAAAGCAGGAGGATTATTGGGAGTTCGAGGCCAGCCTGGGCTACAAAGTGAGCTCAAGGTCAGCCTGAAGTGCATAGCAAGACTCTGTCTTCAAAAGATTAAAAAAAAAAGAAAAGCAAAAGAGTTGGAGGCCAGTCTGGACTACACAGTGTGCTCAAGGGCTATACAGCAAGACTGTTTAAAAAAAAATTAAGAGCTTGGGAGGCTGTAAACAGTAGAATCACTATGAGTCCAATATACATAGTGAGACCCTGTAAACCCTGCCCTAAATATAGAATATATATATATACTAAAGAATGCCAGGAAGAAAGCTCAGTAGAATAAGTGCTTGACTAGCAAGCACAAGGGCCTGAGTTCATTTCCTGGTTATGCCAAAAAAAAAAAAAGGATACAGCACATAGTAGATATTTGACAAGGTCCATTTTTCTCCCACTCTCATTTCCAAAACTACACCATTAAAGCCCCACTGAGATTCTCATGATGGGTAATCCTCAGCAAATGCTCAATTCCCCAGCCGACTTGCATGCAAAGAAAGTAAAATAGGTATGGCTTTGCCCAAACTCCACAGAATAGAGAGAGGGGGCCACTACATGGGCATTCTCAATCAAGGCCTGAGTCCCCAAGCTTCTGATCCGCCTCTTGGGGATGACAGCTGGCTATGATGAGCTGCTATTTCCCAGGCTTCTGGAGAAATCTAGGAACCAGGGATGGAGCTTTAACCCAAGGTGGCAGTATGCAAGGAGAGGAAGAGGCATATTTGAGAGACGTGGAGCTGGGGACCAGGGACCAAATGCATGCCTGTAATGCTGGCCCTTGAGCGAGGAGAAGTGTGGATACTCCCAGTTATGGGAAAATGGAGAGGACAAGTACAGAATCTTCCAGGACCAGAGAAGAGGCCAGTCTGGCTGGAGCAGAAGGTCTGAGCTGCAAGATGGAGACTGGAAAGCTGGAGTCCTAGATAGAGGCCTCAAGCTGGCCTGGCCCTATCCTCTGGTAGGGGACCACACAGAGGTGTGGAGCAGGAACAGTACCTAGTGTAGCAGGAGGGCACCTCAAGGATCCGTTGCCACAGGAAAGAAGCACAGCCCCCTGAGCTATCTCAGGCAGGCACGGGCCTCGTATGCAGAGCATGCCACACTCCTTGGCTTTTCAGCTGCGCTGAGAGCAGCCAGCAAGACCATCTATGAAGACAGCTCCACAGCAACAAGGGAAGAGGGACTCAGAGAGACAGCATCCTCTGAGGAGCTGGCTGAAGGGAAGAGGGAGATGCAAGATGGCCAGGGCCCTGGGGCCTGTGCAGAGAAGAAAGGAACCCTAGAGCAGGTGAGACAGAAGCAGGAGACCTAGGTAGGGCTCAGCTGCTGTGGGGCTGAAACCACCACCCCACCCCGACCCCTGCTTCAGCCTCCAGCTGTCCTCGGCACACCAGGGCTCCAGTGCAGCCCTCTCACTGTGTCCTCACCCACAGGCCCTCTTCCCCTACCCCAGACCTATCTCTGAAATCCACACCTTGTGACTGTACAACTTCAGGCAGAAGTGCTTCAGTGAGAACAAAAACTCCCTGACCTCACCTTCCAGGGCTAGCAGGAGTTACACAGCTCAACTCATCAGAGTCCAGAAGTTTGTCTTCTATTTCATTCTTGTGTTTTATTTATGCCATGCCCCCACAATGACCTGATCTCTGAGGGAGTTTGCCCTCTCCCCAAAACATTTTCACCAAGCAGCCAACTGTACACACGCCCATCTAGGCAGCCAAGCATGCATGGTGTCAGTGGCAGCACAACCAGAGAAGCTTCCTGGCCTCTTCCTGCTGTCTCTTCCAGAACACAGGCTGTCTTCAGACAAAGTTTTTTGTCGTTTTTTTTATTTTTTATTTTTTATTTTTTTTTTGGTGGTGGTACCAGGGATCAAACTCAGGACCTTGCACTTGCCAGGCAAGCACTTATTCCAAGAGCTATCTCTCTGGTCCCCAGACTCAGTTCTTCTCCTTGTCCTCCTCCTCCTCTTCTTCTTCTTCCTCCTCCTCCTTTCGAGATTGGGTCTCACTGTGTAGTTCAGGCTAGCCTTAAACTCATCAAGACCCTCTGGCCTCAGTCTTCCAAATGCTGGGATCATAAAACCCAGGTCTGACCAAGCTGGGTCTTGATCAAAACAAGTTACAACTCAGGTTCCTTTTGCCTCAGTGCTCAGTCCCGAACTCCCACTATTCACCCAATGTCCAAGTTCTACCTGCTAAAATTATTTTCCACCCTCAGACTTTAGACTCACAGCCCACCTCTTCTAGAAAGTCCTGCCGTGAGCCCATCCAACATGGCCACTGCAGGTTTGGGTCGTGCTACATTTGATCTCTGGCCTTACAACTCAACCATCTGTATTCCTTTCTGTCCACTAAGTCAGCAGTTCTCAAGAGAAACTTTCATGTAACTCAAAATTATTGATAACCCTAAATGACTTTTGTCTATATGAGTTTTATCTATCTTACATACCAAATTAAAGTTAAATTTTAATTCTGGGCAGATGGAAAAGTGGTGAGTAGGAGAGAAACAAATCTGAGATTTGGAGTCTGAACCCTGGGATATAGCAATATGAGAAAGAGGAGGAAAAAAGTAGTATCCTAGAACCAAGCAAGAACCAAAACCTGTGGGGAGAATCAAGAGAGACCTCAATGTGGAAGAAGGAGGTAGCAAGTGGCACTTTTGCCTTGAGCCCTGCCTCACCGCATGGAATGGGTTGCTCAAGCCTGCAGGCCCACATTTACTACCGGTGGGCAGTAGAAACACACCAGTGGGGTGGAGCAGCACATGCAGAAGATCAGTGCAGCTGGAGAGTTATTGAGGTTCAGATGTCCCCAGGAAGGTAATGGGCCAGTAGCTGTCTTGGAGAGGAGCCAGCAGCACTTGGAACCCAGAGCAGCTGCAGGCCGGCTCCATCTGGTGGCTCCCAGGATCAGGGTCAGGTGTGACGAGTTCAAACCAGCAAGGAGCCCAGCTGAAGCTGGCAGGAGGCACCCAGAGTGCTGCAGGCTGAACACTCTGGGTTCCAGCCTCACAGCCAGAAGCTGGCCTGAACTTCCATGGAACGAGAGATGCAACCTTGCTGGGATTCTCCACTACCCTGATGTAAATCCACCACTGGTTTGTGGGATTAATGAACATGGATCTGGACTCTTGTCTGCCACTCCATCTATCAGTGATGGACCTCAAGCACACATTTCTTGTCTTGTTTTCTGTTTTTGTTTGTTCTTACTTCTATTTGACTATAAACATTATTTTCTAGTTATTGTTATATTGTTCTGTTCTGTTGTTGTTTTTATTTCTTGCTTCTCTGTTTCCCTCTTGTGTTCCTCAACAATTTCCCAAAGTTTTCATAATCTCACTTTGCCTTCTAACCTTTCTCTAATCTCTTTCCTCTTCTTCTTCTTTTTTTTTTTTTTTTTTCTGTCTTTTTGAGACAAGGTCTCACTATGCAGTTCAGGCTGGCCTTAAGCTCACTTTGTAGCTCAGGCTGGTCTCGAACTCACAACAATCCTCCTGCCTCAGCCTCCCAATGCTGGGATTACAGGCCTGAGCCACCACACCCAGCTCTCTTCTATTTCACTAGTTTTTCCTTCTAACTCCTTTTAACTTTTTCTTCCTGAGGGCAAAATGGCCATACTAAGTGGCATATTTACTGTACATAATTTTCTGGTTTATTTTAGATTTTCTTATATAATCACAAATATAGTTCATATAGTTCAAATTGGAAAATTAATAATTAACACAGTTTGTCATTTTCTAGGCTGTTTGACCCTATTATTATTATTATTATTGATTGTACTCCTTTAGCCAAGATGACGCAACTGTTCTAATCAGTTATGTCAAGATTGAGATTGTCAAAGGGTCATAAAATTTATTATAGGGTGGTGCTAAAGAATCAGGGTAGAGCCATCAAGATAGCTCGATAGACTAAGCACCTGCTTAGGTAAGCACAGGGACTGGAGTTCAATCCCCGGTACCCCATGCTGCACTTGTCCCACCCCCAGGCATGCTGGCTTGATGACCAATTTCAGGTGTCGTGACACATGCCTGTAATCCCAGCACTGGGGAGGCTGAAAACAGGAGGGTCGCTACGAGTCTGAGCTTCATAGTGAGACCCTGTATCAAATACATAAATTTTTTAAAAAGGAATTAATTTAAGAATCAAGGGTTGGGCCAAATAGGCAGCATCTTCTCATACCCAATAAATTGAAGAGGTAAAAAGGCTCTTGCAGTAGACTCAAAACCTAAAACCTAGCTACACCTGGGAGACACCTCTGAGAAGTAGTCATTTCCTAAGAATTCTTTTTTTTTTTTTTTTTGAGGAACCAGGGATTGAACTCAGACACTTGTACTTGCCAGGGAAGCACTTATTCTACTGAGCCATCTCCCCAGCTCCTAAGGATTCTAAATAACAGCAATAAAGTTATCTCTCATAAGCAATTTACAATCATCAACCCAGGAATTAAATTAAAAATAAGATAATTTCCAGGTGTGGTGGCGCATGCCTGTAATCCTAGCACTTGGGAGGCTGAAGCAGGAGGATTATTGTGAGTTCAAGACCAGCTTGAGCTACAAAGTGAGCTTAAGGCCATCCTGAACTGCATAGTGAGACTCCATCTCAAAAAGACATAAAAAAAAAAAAAAAGATAATTAAGCAAGATGCAACCCCAGACTTCCAGCTCACCAAAGATAAAACCAGAGAGCAATAACATGGAACAATTTGAAAGTCACCCACCCAGACTCTCTGAAGCAGTAACAGCAGAAGAAACAAAGCCAATGAATAAGGCTCTAGAAAAAAGCCAAACCAGAAACAATCTCTCAAATCACTATAGAGAAGGTAAGCATAATGAAAGGCATGGTTAGTGACTATAGAGCCAATACAGATAGAAAAATAGAAGTATTTAGGAAAATAATAGACTATAAATTCTCAAGATATAAAAGAAACAGAATCCATAAAACAGATCCAAACAGATATCCAGGAGACTAAAATTTTAATTGACAGCATATGCACTGGCTGGGGAGATAGCTTAGTGGTCTACAAGCCTGCCTGGCAAGCACTGGGTTCAACCCCTGGTACCACATGCTGTGCTGGCCACTGAAACTGGGTATGGTGGCACACAACTGTAATCCCAGCACTGGGGAGGCTGAGAGTGATTCTTCACTCTGAGCTGTGTAGCAAAACTCTGTACCAAACAAATAAATACATAAATAAAATTTAATTTAATAAATAAATAGAAAGTATATGCAGCAAAATGAGCTAATATGAGGACAGAATATCAGATATAATAAGACAAGATTGTGGTTAGTGACCATGGAAAGAAAGATTTCTTAAAAAATAGCAAAGACATCAACCCAACAGCTGCTAGATGATGAAGAGAATAATATAAGATTTATTGGAGACAATGAAAAAGCAGGAGGGGCCAGGGAGATAGCTTAGTAGAATAAGTGCTTGCCTGGCAAATGCAAGGGTCTGACTTCAATCCCTGGTTCATCCAAAAAAAAAAAGAAAAAGCAGAAGATGTGGCCAATGACATTTTAAAAAGCTGTTCACAGAAGTACTAGCAGCAACTTCCCAAGCAGGGAAAATTAATTTGACATATAGATAAGTATGGCATATAGAACTCCAATTAGTCATGATCACAAAAAATCTACACCAAGGAATTTAATAGTCAAATTCAGTACAAGAACAGAATATTAAAGGTTTTAAAGAAAAGAAACAAGGGGCAAGGCCTGAGTTCAATCCCTGGTTTCCACCAAAAAAATAAATAAAGAAAAGAAACAAATCATGTATAAAGGAAAGCCCGTAAGAATCACAGACTTCTTAACTCAAACCCTCACATCAGGGAAAACCTGGGCTGAAGTATTTCAAACCTTAAAAGGAAATGACCTCCAATCCCACCCCAGATTGATGTACCCTGCAAAATTATCTTTGAAAATTGATGGAGAAATAAGATACTTCCGTGATTAAAATAAAAAACACCTGAGGAAATTCATGACTACCAAACCAGCATCCTCAAATGTTCTGAAGTACATTATAGAAAGAAATAACAGGACTGCAACTCTATGGCCCCCCAAAGAAGGAATCTAGTAGGCAAACAATTAAACAGAGGGGAGAAAAGGGAACCAACAGCAGGAAGAGAACATGACAAGGATGAGTCAGCACACATCATTTATAACTGTTAACGTAAATGTCCTCAATTCATCAATCAAAAGAAGCAGACTGGCAGTATGGACCAAGAAGCAGATGCAATAATATGCTGCATACAAGAAACTTATTAAGGGAGGTTGGGGAGAT
This sequence comes from Ctenomys sociabilis, assembly GCA_004027165.1. NCBI lineage: Eukaryota > Metazoa > Chordata > Mammalia > Rodentia > Ctenomyidae > Ctenomys > Ctenomys sociabilis. The sequence goes on along the minus strand of PVKA01009478.1, from coordinate 2,474 downwards.
GGCTCAGTGGAATAAGTGCTTCCCTAGCAAGCACAAGGGCCTGAGTTCCAGAAAGCAAGAAAGAAGGAAGGAAGGAAGGAAGGAAGGAAGGAAGGAAGGAAGGAAGGAAGGAAGGAAGGAAGGAAGAAAGAAAGAAAGAAAGAAAGAAAGAAAGAAAGAAAGAAAGAAAGAAAGAAAGAAAGAAAGAAGAAACTTATTTAATTCAAAAAGTAATGCAATGGGCTGAGGATATAGCTCAGTGGCATAAGTGCCTGCCTGACAAGCACAAGATCCTCAGTTCAGTCCTTAGTACCAGGGGGGAAAAAAAAAAAAGCATAGGCTTAATGTCAAAGGATCGTAAACAATACTCTATATGTGGTAGAAACTCTGAAGAAAGCAGGAATAGCTTTTCTATTTGCAAACAAAGTGAATTTCAAGCCAAGACTGATTAAGAGAGACAAAGTCACTAACCCTTGTAATAGGAACAACTCAAGATGAAGAGACAACAATCATAAATATATATGTACTAAATGCCAATGCACCCAACTATATAAAACAAATACTAAATGAAAAATTAAATAACCAATAATATAATTGTATTGGGGAGGTCTCAATATCCCACTGTCACAAATAGACCAACTGGACAAAATATCAATAGAAATATCAGAATTTAACCAAATTTTTGAACACATGGACTTAGTAGATGTCTATAGAGTACAGTGGTCCCTCACTTATCCCAAAAGTGATGTTTCACACACCCTGGCAGTAAGTGAAAATTAGCCAAGTAGTGACATTATATTTACTTTAATATTTATATATTTTAATATATATTCCCACACTCATAAACCTTTCCCACACTTTTAAAAATACTTCTAATGTTCTATTTTTTTTTAATAGTACAGGGTCTCACTACATAGACTCAAAGTGATCCTCCTGTTTTGAGTGTCCTAAACTCTGGGATTATAGGCACACACCACCACTCCTAGTCTCAATCGCCATCTCAGAGCTCCCTAGGGGCAGTAGCCAGCACAGGCTACTAGGGATTGAACCCCAGCCTCTGTGCTCTGCCTAAGCAGGTGCTTTAGTCCACTGAGCTGTCTGTCCAGCCCTTACTTCTAATGTTAATCATTTTCTGAACTCTCAAACCTATGTAATTTTAATAACATACGGATACTGTACAGCACAGCAAAATCTCATTATATAGGAAAAATCCACTATAAATAATTTTTTTTTGAACTGGTGATTAACTCAGACCCTTGCACTTGCCAGACAAGCACTTATTGTACTGAGCTATCTCCTTAGCCCCACAATAAATAATTTAGATTAATATTGTTGAAAACCTATGAAACAGTGAGTCCGCAAAAGTCAAGCCATGCAATGAGTGAGGGACTACTATATTCCATCTGACAACATAAGAATACACATTCTTCTCAGATTCACAGGGACGTTCTTCAAAATAGAACACATACTAGATCATAAAACATGCTTGAGTAGATACAAAGGAATTGAAATTATCCCATGTATATTATCAGACTATAGTGTAATTAAATTGGAAATCAGTGGCCAAATAAACCCCACTAAAATTTCATAAACATATAGTAATTAAGTAACATCCTCCTAAACAACCAATAGGTCACAGATAAAATGAAAGAAGAAATTAGAGCCAAGTGTGGTAGTGTTTGCCTATAAACCCCACAAGCTGGAAGGCTAGGTAGGAGGATTTCTGGGAGTTCAAGGTCAGCCTGGGAAAAACAGTTCAAGGCCAGCTTGAACTACATGGTGAGACCTGTCTCAAAAGAACAAAAAAGGAAGAAACAATTTAAACAATGTTTATAGTTAAATGATAACGCCAATGAAACATCAGAATTTATAGGGTGCAATGAAAGCAGTCCCATAAGAGAAGTTTATAGCAATGAATTCCCAAATCAGAAAAATAGAGCAAGCTCATATAACCTAAAGTGGAAATTCAAGCTTCTAGAAAAAGAAGAGGAAGTCAAACTGAAAGCTTGTATGAGGAAGGAAATTATACAGAGCAGAGCAGAAACTAATGCAGTGGGAACTAAGAAGATAATACAAAGAACCATTAAACCAAAGAGTTGGTCCTTAGAAAGATAAACAATATTAACAAGTTCTTAGTCAATCTTATCAAAACAAGGAAAGAAAAGACTCAAATCCACAGTTAGGAATGAAAAGAGTAAAATTTCAATAGGTTCTGCAGAAATCCAGACTGTGTTCAGGCCCATCACCAAATCACATGCCACAGAGCCCCTAGAAAACTATGCTGGGTGCTTGTGAGTGAGCCTGAGAAAGGCGAATAATGCATCTGTACGATAATGAAAGAGTCTGCGCTCCCAGAATCCTCTCAGGAACCCCGGAGGCCCACTTTGAGAACCACTGCAGTAACCCAGGGGTTATGTGCGACAAGCTGACTGCTGGCTAGCACAGCACCAGCCAGGCCTGGTACCCACAGTTTTCCAGCAAATGAGCACAGCTCA
>PVKA01009477.1:0-68281 GCA_004027165.1 Ctenomys sociabilis | reverse complement strand
TGGAATATCTTTCCATTTTCTGAAATCCTCTATAATCTCTTTTCTTAGGGTGTTGTAATTTTCCGTGAAAAGATCTTGACTTCCTTGGTTAAGTGAATTCCAAGGTATTTCATTTTCCACAGTGCTATTGTAAAAGGTATTATTTCTATTGTTTCCCTTTCAGTGTGCTTGTTATCTGTATAGAGGAATGCTATTGACTTTTGAGTATTGACTTTGTATCCTGCTATGCTACTGAATTTCTGTATCATCTCTGGTAGTTTATTGATATTTTTAAGTTATTTTTTCTATTTCTTTCTCTTTATTTTTTTTAAAGAATACGAAATGATAAAGAAAAACAGATTAAAAACTATACATTCCTATTTCATTAAACAAAGTAATAGGAATTCAATAATGGTTGCTACATTGCATGATATCTTCAGATTAGTTGTTCAGGTTACCAGATATGAATCTGAAAAATTAATAAAAGAAAAATAAAAAAAGTTATAAGAAATTAAAAACAAAAAACATCAACCACTCCTTTCTATAGACCAGCAGAAATCAATAGTACAGTTATCCAAACTATCCCACACACATAGATAAATAAATCTTTAAGTTCTACATTCACATGGGAAGAAGAATAACTTTGTGTTTGTGTATCTCTATGATTTTGCAAAGGTCTACAACAGGCTTCACTTTACAGAACTTAATCAAAGTCAAAGACTTGGACAACCAGGCAATACTGGGCCACTCCCCACCCCAGCAGGAAGGACGGGGCATGAGGTTGCCAGCGCTGTGACACACCCCTTTTCTTTCCTTGGTTAGTGATCCCTAGGGCTCCTTAAAGCCAATAGCCTGGGATCACTTGCTCCTCCTCACCTCTAGCATGGATCGCATCAACTTGCCCCCTGTTTCCTCATTCATTCTTTAGGGCCACTCTGCCCAGCCTGTTTCCTCATAAAGGCAGCCTGACTATCAGCTGTGGTGCACCTCTCCATGCCCACCACTTCCCTCCATGCTGCTGTGTCGTTACAGGGGTAGGAAGGATTTCCTAGCCTGGCTAAGATCAGAGAGGGAAGATCTGGGTTCACTGTTAACATCACTAACCTCTCCAATCACTCATTTCGTGTCCCATTTTCCCCACAGATATGATGCTTGTCAATCAAACAGCTGTATAACCCCTTTCTGCACTTTCACTAAATCACTGCCATGACAGCTGTAGCTGTCTTAGAGCCCAGGACCTACTTGGACCAGTCACAAGGTTGTATTTGGATTAGGTAGAAGCTTCCTGCTATTACATAATCAGGATTCCCTGATCACTTCTTGGATTAGTTTAGAAAGACTCCCTCACTATCTACAGGCCAGGCTCTATTACAATAAAAATTTGCTTTGGTGGTCCTATAAATCTGTTATTTTATTATTTTTCAGATAGTGTGGGTTCCTGTAAACCTACTCTGGATTTTGATCCTTCCTAGTGTGTGCAAAGGGGTTTTCTCAAAAGAAAGCAATAAAATAGTAAAGGTATTTATTAGCTTTGCGGAGCTCCAAGGATCACTAGCCAAAGAGACATCTACAGAGCCAAAGACATGCAAAAGTTCTGCTGCATCCTGCAGAAGCTGGTACCAGATGGGACTGGTCAGTAGCTGCATTGACCAGCATTCAGCAGAGTTGCCTTGTGAAGACCAACACAGACCAGTGCACGATACTGGAGTTTATCAGCAAGGTGAGCAGCAGCCAGTTATGTTAATTGCTGGCAACCAGCATTGCCCAGTGTCATCTGGGGACATCAGGACAGCTAGCAGAGTGGCTTGTGTTCATTTATGATATTCACCTGAATTGAGCTAAACAACCCTCAAATGATTGACAACACTGTTATAGATCTCCAAATTTCTGTTATATTTAATTTTATTACACAGAAGTGACATGTGAAAAAGTAAAGAAAGAAAGAGAAAGTGGTATAAGATTTAATTAAATTATGATTAGGGTTAGGTGAGGAAAACATTTTCATATCTTAAGTCCTAGAAATGCCAAAAACAATCATCCAACTAATGTGTATAAGCTGGAGACAAGTTATGTTGATTTTCACACTAAAACTATCTAACAGTTTATTTTGTAGATAATAAAGGGAACTCAAAATAAACTGTGACAGGCTGTGAAAAATATCCAGCTAATGGCCCAGCTGAAATCTATGTTTGTTAAGCAATTATAACCCAAAGAGAAAGTATTCTTCAAAATCACTTGTTATGAAATGATGATTACTTACTTTTAAGCATCTTTTAGTTCTAAGGAGATTGAGAACTCAGTGATAAAGATTTTATGGTAAAACTATGGTTTAGTAATAGTGTTTTTTATAATAGAACTTTTAAGCTACCTTTTAACTTTTAAGTTCCCTTTTCATTTATAACTTTGCTAGGTTATTGATATAAGTACAATAATCCTTCTGTGCTGAAAGCATGGGAAAGTTGGCTTATGTGTAGATTTTACAAAATAAACTTTAATTTTTAAAAATCAAAGTAAATATGTGCTGGGGCTGGCGGTATAGCTCAGTAGACTAAGTGCTTGCTTAGGTAAGCACAGCGGCCAGGGTTCAATTCCTGGTTCTGCATGCCGCGCCAGCTCCGCCTTCGGGTGTGCTGAGCCGGCGATGGAATTCGGGCATGGTGGTGCGTGCCTGTAATCCAAGCCCTAGGGAGGCAGGAAGCAGGAGGATCACTGTGAATGTGGGCTGCATAGTGAGAGCCTGTCAAAAACAAAAACAAACAACAAAAAAAAAAAAAACCCAAAAAAACCCCCCCTAAAATAAAAGTAAATATGTGCTTTTTTAAAACAAAAAAATCACCCTTAAACTCACCAAGAAAGCCATATGTAACAGTAAAGACTTATTTATACGTTCATTTTGCACCACTTGTTGCAATTAACTCTGCCTTATCCTTTCACTTGTGGAGGGGCCTTACCTCATCTACTGGTACCCTAACTCATGTTGGCAAAATCATCACATCCATTATGAAATGAACTTCATGCATGTGTAATAAAAGACAATGAACTTACTTAAAAGAGAAATTCCTATTTCTGGGGATGAGCACTAGGGTATTTTGATCCATAATATTTTTCTCTCCTGGACAAATGTATACCTTGATATTTCTTGTGTATTTTACTGAATGAATGTTATAATTTTCAAATATATTTTATTTGTAACTTTTCCAATAGCTACTTTGAAGGTTGCTGCTTTAAATCTTAGAGGTTTCTTTTCTGCAATCTGTTTGAGCATCTTGAGGCTTTCTTTTCCCTATCTGAGCATCACTAGAATCTTCTCTTGCTGACCATAAAGTAAATCCTGGGTGGGGCTTGGGAAGTGTAAGTAGCGTAAGATAGTGATGCTTCAAGTGTCATTGTTCTTAGGCTCTTGCTGGTGAATTTTTTACTTTCAGTTACAGGGTTGTTATAGATAACATAATTTTATTTCTGAATTTTGACTCTGTGTAAGAAAATTGAACAGATTTGTAGCTCAGCTGAGAAGGAATCAAAGGGTGTGTGAAATTTGATGGTTGGTTAGGTACCTAACATGTCTTTCATACTCTTTAAAATGGCTGCATTTTGAACTTTCAACACTGTTTATTTTGTAGCAAGAATATGAGGTCTTGAAGAGATTGTTTGATAAATATTGATGGTTGAAATGCTTATATCCTTATTTACTTAAAGAAGTGCTAAGCAATGTTTTAAAAGTACCTATACTTTAAGAAAAAAGGCCTTTGGATCTAGAATTTTTTAACAGGTAAACTAGACCAGAAGAAATGGGTAAATTTTTCCCTTCTGGGAAAGAGGTACTTAAGTAGTTTGTGGTGAAATTACTTGGATAGAATAAACGCACTAAAAAAGTCACAGAATGCCAAGAATTTCATAACTTTAATTGATGTTCTAATTTGGGCTACAATAATATATATCATTTGGGTTATTCAACCATTAATTTAATTTGATACACTTTTCCTTAGGTACCTACATATGCAATGTACAAAATGGTAAAGATCACAATTTTATGATCAAGGTAGGAAACAGAATCTGAATTCAGAAAGATAATTAGCCGAGAAATTGAATATGGTAATTTTCATATAAGCTCAGGATGTAGGAGAACCTATATTGTAACATCCTGTAACTCAGTTGTGTCTCAAATTCTCAAATTTTCTGATCAAGGAGGTTATGGGGCCACAGGGGAAAGTGACTGCTGATGTACAGTGTGACTAAGGAGAGTCACATGGAGAGAAAACTTTCTCTTAGGCTTTCAAATAGAGCAAATTGCTCAAGCTCTGGCTGTGACTCATCCACATGGCTGACACTGACAAAGGATCTACAAACTGTGATACAGGGTTTCAGGATAAATCCTGAGGGGATTTGACTGATCTTATCAGATACAAAAGATACATTTATTGTTATATAGGTCTTGCTTTATCTTGGTGTTAACCACTCAGCAGAAAAATATAAAAGCAAGGTATTAAAGGAAAGCCATATTAATATGCTGAACTGCAAAAGGCTCAAGTCAACAACTTCTAACAATGTCAGTCCTACAGACAACCCACTACTATTATGGGCTACTGGACTATATTGGACTATTTTTCTGAATTCACACACCTACCATATTTAAATAACAATGGAATATCCTTCTCTTACAAAACTAAATTGAAAAAGGGAACATAAACAAATGACCATTTTGTATCTGTGTATTCAAAATAGGTAGGACAGATATACAGCTACATTCTTTTATTTCAATGAATAAAAAGTTTTGTTGTAATAGTGTTTGTGGGAAAAAAATAATTGTTATGGGGGCTTATTAAAGTAATATTGTTAATTTGGTTAATGATAACCAAATAACTCATAGGTTTAAAATTATATGGCTGTAGAGGAGCATAGAAGCTTTGGTAATTAGACACTGACATACAGAAACACACAGACACACACACACACACACACACACACACACACACGCACAGTAAGCTACAAGAATATTTAAGAGCAAGGCTAAACAAAAAAGAAGTTATACGACGCTGTAAACAACAATGCCAAGTGATAAAATAAATCAAGCATAATTAGAAAAAGTGGAACTTTTCTAAGTATTGCAAGTAAGCCATTGCAAATCGCAGTTGAGCAAGAGGCTATTCCATCAGTTATCACATGTGGTTTTACTGAAAACAGAGAATTCAGATATTAATGACAACATGAAAGCAAATGTTACCTCCATGAAAAATGGCATGATTCATGTAACCCAGGCTTCCAGGTCCATTAAACTATGTTAGTAAGATGAAATAAAAGAAAAATGCCCAAGAAAGCTCATAGATTTATTGAAGTCCTGAGCAGGTATTGTTTACCAAATAGCATAACAGAGAAACCAGCACGTGCTCTATAAAATAGGTTATGCTAACCCATGAGTGAGGAGATGAATGTTTCATTTCTCTTTCATTTATACTTATTAAAGTGTCTGATCAGACTTAAAAATCCTTTGCATTTGATCTCTGAAAGGATATAAGCCTGACATATGAGCACCCAGTGAAGGTATAGGAACTTGTGTCAGAATTCTCTATCCTTTACCTCCAGAGATAATGATTGTATTGCAGCAATTTATACAACACTTTTTGTGTGTCAGCTCATTAGTATAATCTCAATTTTTACCTTTAAAGTCAACATGGTATTTTAATGAGTCCTCTGTGGGGTTCCACAAAACTGTAGGGCTAGTCTTACATTTAAGTTTATGAATTCAATCATTTTCATCTTATATCTCCCATGTAGTTTTTTAAATACCACTCTTTTGGTTGATGTATTCCATTCTCTCAGATGTTTATGAACTGTGTTCAAGATTTAATTAACATTAAAGTGAAAGGATAACACTTTTCATTTCATGCTGACATACTCAAATAACAAACACCATTGGGTGCTTTTGTGTGTGGAACATTTTTATTGCTTTGTAATCTGTAATCATCTTTTCAGACCAGTATAATTTATTAAAGTTTTATACTGAAAGATTAATAAAATATAGAATCAAATCACATAGGCCAAACTGAAAGAAAACCTTAGCTGTCATGTTTAACTATAAGAGGAAAATTATCCCATAGAAATCATGAATAAAATCCCCTGTACCAATAATATAAATCTACTTCAAGTGAAAGCTGATGATTATGTTTCTGTAATACTTAAAAAAAGTATATCCATTGGATCATGAAATGAAGCAGGTATTATCACTGGAAATCTTATAAGTTTTCCTTAGGAGGCTACTTAGGAACCTGAAATGAGAAACTCATTATTGCAGAACCATATCCAAATTAACGGTTGCCAGCTGACTAAACATACTGGAGATATTCAGTCATGACAAAGCTTCTGAAATCAAAGACTTAAATTTTTACGTGTGTTACTTCTAATAACTGTCCTAATTCAGTTAAATGTTTTAATACTTTTAAACAAGTAAATCAATAACACATGCTATTCATTAATCTTTTCACCTACAGAGGACAAAAAGGAGACATCTATCATATTAACACCACTTTGTAGTGGGTACTACTCAAAAGGAAAGAACAACTTGAATGAGGGAAAGGACAAAAGAAAGAAAGAAGGAAGGGAACACACACACACACACACACACACACACACACACTCACACAAAGACAGCTAAGATAACCATACTACTAAATTCTATTTTTTTATTGAAAGGAACAGCTAGTATTTGATCAATCTTGCGCCCCTACATCTGGAAGTCTGAGCAACTACTTTGAAGGTAACAGTATATAACACAACAACCGTTTTTAATTTCCTATCATCTTGTTTTGAAATTCTGTATCATTTTTATTGTTTTGTTTTTATTTTTTGATGCCATTTTCATTCACTAAATAGATGTCATGATTCTTAATTTGCTTGTTTCTTAATTCCGTAATCTCTGACACTGCAGAGGATGGGACAGCCATCATCTGATTCAATATCTTTTATAGGTGCCAGTAAAACATATAAAAATTTAGTAGTCAAGTCTTCAAATAAATACATATGGGAATGATATAAATTGTTGTCCTTTAAGTATCTATTCAGAGTTATTTGAAGAAAAGTGGGCATGAGGTAGATTTTCAAAGTGAGGGAGATAATGTTTCTAGATGGTGGTAGTGCTCTAAGTGCTGAAGTATAAAGGACAAAAATATTGATTGATTGTGTTACAAAGATAGTGGACAGGCAGGACTAACTACCCATAAGCCTTCTTTGTGCAAATTAGAAAAGACACCCCTGATGGCAAATTAGTTCTATGGGCTTCTCATTTGAAAAGCAGATGGTGCTTTTGTAAAATTTTTTACAAAAGCATCTTTTCCTCTGGGCAGATCAGTCCTGTGCCAGGGCATGTGGCTTGGCAAGAGGAGTGTTGAGTGAATTATGGTCTTCTGCTCCCTCCTTGGCTAAGGGCCTTGGACAATCGATATTCTGCTCAACCAGGCATGGTGGCCTCGCAGATGGGAGAGAAGAGTGTTGTTTTAGAGGGATAGACGAGTAATTGGGAAAACAGATTTCCAAAGTTAATATCTTATAATCAGTCTTCAAAACTGTAACAATAGTGGCTCTTTGCATGCAACAGAAATTGAATTTGGCTGATGCAGATAATATTGATTAGAACAGCGTAAGGTGGTTCACAATACCAGTGAAAAGCAGAAGAGCTCACCTTTGCAGAGAAAAGAAACAGGCAGATTTTCTGCATAGGTTAAGGCAGGAAAAAAATAAGGCAGAGGAGGAAGTAGAGTAGTGATTCTCTCTGCCTTAGTGAATGGAGCTCTTACTAAACTTTGTAGCAATCATCAGAATAGGATATCTCATGCAGACAGAGGATCAGTAGGTTTTAAAACATGACTTGGGGTTGGTCAGATAGCTCAGTGGATTAAAGCTCCTGCTTAGGCAGATGCAAATGCTGGGATTTAATCCCCAGCACGCTGTGCCAGCTCTGCTCCTGGGTCTCAATGAGATGGCAATTGAGACTTGGCATGGTGGTGCACTCCTGTAATCCCAGTGCTTGGGAGGCTGAAAACAGAAGGATCACTACAAGTGTGATCTGTGCATTGAGACCCTGGAGAGGAGATGCTGTACTAAATGTAAAAAAGCAAAACAAAATAAAACAAAACATGACTTGTACTTTAGGCTAGGATGATGAAAGCCAGATTCCCGCCTTTATGCCATTGTACTTAGGACATGAATTCTGACATTCAAAAATTTTTTTTTTAATTTTATTGAAGTACAAATATCAATGAGACAGTTTTAAGAAACCTTGACAAGATGGATTTGATAAATTAATACATTGCAAACTGTTTTCATAATGTTTTGGTATCATATAATGTGGTATGATATTATACTTACAGACATAATTATAGAGATGTCTCTTAACAGTAAATTAAGAGACTGTAGCTGTTTACGTATCTTAGTTTTTATACCTGAATTACATCAAAGATTCAATAATTAATACTTTTTACCATGTTATTTTCCTAGTGGTTGTCCATAGTACTCAAAGCTGACATAATATCCTACCCAACCACTATTAATACATATCTTGCTTTTCATAGAATTATGCAGAAGCACAGCATATTTATTCTAACTGTACTGTCCACACATGCACATCATGATTCTTCCTTTTTATACCCCTTCCTTTGTCTACACCTGTCAAAGGTGGGCACTCCATTGTCATTCAACCAATTTAGGTGCCTGAACTCAATGACACAATCCAACACAGTCCAGCATTCCACAACAATAGTGAGTTATCTGAAGAAGTTGTCGATTGTAGCAATTTGCAGCTCAACTTATTATTGTGGCCTTGCAGTGTACACCTCATTTTTATACTTTTCTGATGGATAGTTAAGACCTAGATAGGGCAAGACCTATATACCAAAACATATTTTTTGTTTCTGATGAGATCAGTGAAGTCCCCTCAGGGTTTATCTTGTAATTCTGTGCCTTGTTCTGTAGATCCTTTGTCTATGTCATCCATGTGGATGAGTCATGGCCAAAGCTTGACCAGTTTGCTCTCTGTGAGAGCCTGAGAGAAAATTTTCTCTCCATGTGACTCTCCCCAGGCACACTATAAAACTTTGATCTCTTTCCTTTGTGGCTCCATAATCTCCTTGTTCAGAAAACAACTAAGTTTCATGATGTATAGTACAGGTTCACCTATGTCCTGAGTCTTTGCTGACCTTGAAGGCTAGGGCCAAAATATTGGCTGGCCTTATGGCTCTTCTATTTCTCCAATTTTGATCTGTGGACTTAGGTTGCTAACCATCCAGAAGAAAAGCTGATTAATGCCCTACAGCATATGCCATTCACTTTGCCCTATCTGACTCAATTGTTTTTAGTTGTTGTTGTACATTTCTATTTGTATTTCTTCTTTTGACTTCTTATACTAGGGAGACTATACAATATTTGTACATGTGTGTCTGGTTTATTTCACTTATGAATATATGTTCAAGTGGCATCCAATTCAATATAAATGCTTCAAGCATATCATTCTTAATAGCTGAATAATACTCCATTACATAGAAATACCACATCTTTTTCAACCATTCTTCATGGGATGGACATCTTGGTTGTTTCCAAGATTTTGCTATCACAAATTATGCTAAACATAGGTACACATATATCACTATGATATAATTTTTTCAATTCCTCTGGGAAAATTCCCAGTAGGGGAATAGCTGGCTTGAATGGGATTTCCAGTCCTATTCTTTTGAGGAGTCTCCACACTGACCTCCACAATGGTTGTACCAGTCTACATTCCCACCAGCAGTGGAGAAATGCTCCCTTTTCCCCACAACCTCTCCAACACTTGTTGTTGATTGATTTCCTTATAATAGCCGTTCTTTCTGGAGTGAGATGATATCTCAGTGTTGTTTTTATTTGCATTTCACAGATGATTAGCGATATGGAGCATTTTTTCATATATTTATTTACTTCTTTAATTTCGTCCTCTTAGAAGTGTGTATTCATCTGAGATGCCCATTTCTGAATTGGGTCTTTAAGTTTGAGGGTGCTGGTATATCTCAGTTCTATATATATTCCAGACAGCAGACCTTTGTCTGATTTCTTATTAGTTAGGATTTTTTGAAAATTTGTGGATTGTGTTTTCACCTTGTTGACAATTTCTTTTGACGTGCAGAAGCTCCTCAAGAAGAGTTGATCCCAGTTGTTGATTGTTTCAAGTGTTTCCTGTCCGAGTATATTTTTGTTCAAGAAGTCTTTACCTACCCCTATATCTTCAAGAGTTTCTGCTAGTTTCTCTTCCAGGAGTTTGAGTGTTTCTGTTTCAATGTTTAGATCTTTAATTCATTTTGACTTTAGCGTAGTGCATAGTGATAGAGCTGGGTCAAGTTTTAATTTTCAGCACATAGAAAGCCAGGTTTTCAAGCACCATTTGTTAAAGAGGCTAACCTTCTTCCAGTAAGTATGTTTGGCCCCCTTGGCAACGATCAGATGGCTGAGTGTTTGTAGATGCTTTTGCACCTTCTAATCTATTCTGTTGATCCTTAGGTGTATTTTCATTGCCAATACCATGTTGATTTTATCACAGTGGCTTTGTAGTATAATTTCAAGTCAGGAATTGTGATGCCTCCTCCCTTGTCTTTATTGGCCAAGATTGCCTTTGCTATTCTAGGTTGTTTGTGGTTCCAAATAAATTTTAGGAATAATTTCTCTAGGTCTGGGACATATGTAGGTGGCAGTTTGATAGGGATTGTATTAAATCTGTACAGCAATTTTGGGAGTATGGCCATCTTCACGATGTTGTTTCTTCCTATCCAGGAGCATCAATATTTTTCCTTTTTCTGAAATCCTCTATAATCTCTTTTCTTAGGGTGTTGTAATTTTCTGTGGAAAGATCTTTGACTTCCTTGGTTAAGTGAATTCCAAGGTATTTCATTTTCCACAGTGCTATTGTAAAAGGTATTATTTCTATTGTTCCCCTTTCAGTGTGCTTGTTATCTGTGTAGAGGAATGCTATTGACTTTTGAGTACTGATTTTATATTCTGCTATCTACTGAATTTCCGTATCAGTTCTAGTAGTTTCTTGGTGGAATTTTTGGGGTCTTTCAAGTGAAGTGTCATGTCATCTGCAAATAGTGATAATTTAACTTCTTCACCTATTGTTATTCCCTTTACTTCTCCCTCTTTTCTAATGGCTGTTGCTAATGATTCCAAGACTGTATTGAATAGGAGGGGTGATAGAGGATATCCTTGTCTTGTACCTGATTTAAGACTAAAAGATTTCAGTTTTTTTCCCACTTAGGATTATATTACTTTTTGGGTTTTCATAGATGGCTTTTATCAAATTAAGGCAGTCCATGTATTCCAATTTTCTGTAGGACTTTGAACATGAATGAGTGTCGGACTTTTTCAAAAGCTTTCTCTGCATCAATTGAGATGATCATGTGGTTTTTATTTTTTTTTTATTTTTTATTTTTTTGTGATTCTAGTCTTTTTTTTTTCGTTTATTTTTATTTTATTAAAATACAAATGTGAATCAGACAGTTTCAAGACATCTTAACCATACACATTCGATGAATTAATACATTGCAAACTGTTTTCATAACGTTTTGGTATTGTACAAGGTGCATACATGATATTATATTTACAGGTTTTTTATAGCTGAATTATATCAAAGATTCAATAATTATTTTGAACCATCCTTGCATCCCTGGGATTAATCCTACCTGGTCATGGTGTATATTTTTCTTGATGATTTGCTGTATTCTATTTGCTAGGATTTTACTGAGTATTTTTGTATCTATGTTTATGAGGAAAATTTGCCTGTAGTTCTCCTTGTTGGTTGTCTCTTTCTATGGTTTTGGCATCAGCATTATAGTTGCCTCCAGGAATGATTTTGGGAGGAATGATTTTGCTTCCTTTTCAATTTCATTGAAGAGTTTGAGTAGTGTAGGGATTATATCTTTTATAAATTTCTTGTAGAATTCAGCTGTGAATCCACCAGGACCTGTAGTTTTCTTTGTCGGTAGGCTTTTTACTATGTTTCATATTTCTTTGGCTATTATTGGCTTATTCAGGGTTTTTATATCTTCTTGGTTCAGTTTTGTTAATTTGTCCTTTTTGAGGAATGTGTCCATTTGTTCTGTGTCTTCTATTCTGTGAGCGTAAAGATTCTCGAAATAACTATTGATGATCTTTTGAATTTCCTGTAGGTCTGTGGTGATTTCACCCATTTCATTCCTTATTGCACGCATTTGAATTTTTTCTTTCCTCTTTTTGATGAGGTTGGCTAGAGGCTTATCAACTTTATTTAGTCTTTTAAAGAACCAACTTTTTGATTTGTGGATTTTTGAACCATTTACTTCATCTTAATTGAATTAATTTCTGCTCTAATCTTTATGATTTCTGCCCATCTTTCTTCTCTGGTTTTTGTTTGCTCTTCTATTTCTAGTTGTTGGAGGTGCAACATTAGGGCGTTTATTTTTTCCCATTCTGTTTTCCTAATGTGTGAGTTCGTAGCTATGATTTTCCCTCTAAGAACTTCTTTCAACTCCTTCGTAAATTCCGGTGAATTGTGGTTGAATTTTCATTGAATTTTATATATTGTTGAATTTCTTGTTTAATTTGTTCTGTGACCAATTGATTGCTATGTAGGGTGTTGTTTAGTTTCCATGAATTTAGTGGGTTTTTCTGGTTTCTTTTGTCATTTATTTCCAGTTTTACTGCACTATGGTCAGATAATATGCACGGGATAATTTCTATTTTCTTGCATATACTTATGCATGAGCTCTTAACTACTGTGTGATCCATTTTGGAAAATGACCCATGTGTGGCTGAAAAAAATGTGTATTCGGCTGTGGTTGGGTGGAATACTCTGTAAATGTCCACTAGGTTCATTTGTTCCAAGCTCTGGTTCAGTTCTACTTCCTTTCTTATTTTTGTCTGGTTGATCTATCTTTCTGAGAGTAGGAGGTGTTACATTCTCCTTTTAAGATTGTGGTCTTAGATATTAGGTTTTTCATGTCCATTAAAACTTGTCTTACATAGTTGGGTGCTCCTTTGTTTATGCATAGAGATTTATGATTGTTACCTCTTCCTCTTGAATTTTTCCCCTGACTAATATATAGTGGCCTTCTTTGTGCCGTTTGATCATTCTTGCTTTGAAGTTGAGACTGTCTGAGAACAGAATTGCTACTCCTGCATTTTTCTGAGGTGCTGGGGCATGTTTTATTGTTTTCCGTCCTTTGACTTTGAGCCTATGAATGTCCTTTTGAGTTAAGTGTGTTTCTTATATACAGCATATTGTTGGATTTTGTTTCCTAATCCACTGTGTCAGTCTTTTTCTCTTAATTGGTGAATTGTGTCCATTTACACTGATGGTTATAATTGAAATGTGTTGACTTACCTTTGTCATGATATTTACCTGGTGTTGTTACTCTTTTGTATCCTGTGTTGATCGTCTTTTCTGTTTAGTGGGTTCCTTCCATTCTCTTTCATGGAGTTCTTGTCATTGTGGTCTCTCTAAAACTTCACAGCAGCTTGTGAAGGGATGGATTTGTCATCATGAAATTCTTTAGTTGTTCTTTGTCGTGGAAGTATTTCACTTCTCCATCAATCTTGAAAGATAGTTTTGCAGGGTATAATAGTCTGAGCTGGAATTTGATTTTTTGCAAATTCTGACTTTTGAGGGAAGGAAACTGTTTAAGTTTGGGTTTTGTGCCTTCAAAGTCTTAGCCTGAAGAGGTAGAGATATCCTGAGCAAGAGTGTACCACTTTGTGCAAAGAGTTAGAAGTAGAATACTGTAACAAATCCAGAACTATGGAGATGAAGCTTAAACAAACAACTGATGCTTTCTGTAACACCTCTACAATTACATAACATACTGGACAAGATAGAAATGGTTAGTCATGGCATGTCTTGTTTTGTTCTAACTCTTGTCAATGATTTTAATGAAAATATGTTGATTTATTTAGGATGATCACATTGTTACAGTAAACAGAATTGTGGACGTTCAGAAATAATACATGGATTGGCGTATAGTTTTTTAACTTTCATGTTTCCCTACTATGCTCTCCTCCCATCTTTGAAACTGTTTCTAAGACCCTAGGTGTAATGGGTATGTTTGTAATTGAATCAGACAATGTCACAACTCAGGTATAATTAAAAAAGTAAACCTTTTATAAACAGACAATTTATTATTTCATGTCTGTGTTATACAGTTGTTTCAAAAGTTTTCTCCAATTAATCTTTTTTAGTATAGAAATCTGTGTAATATTATAGTCAAAAATGGTTGAGGAAGAGAAAATTAAAAACAGTTGATATTGATGTTTCTCTTTGGGGCTCCATTTAGTGATTTGCAAATTTGTAAGCATTTGGAGATTTTAACTTCTATTTTCCCAGCCTTGCATTCTCCCACTTCTCACCTGTTTGTTAGCAAAAGTTTAAATTAAATGAGCTTTACATAGCAGAGAGGGGAACCCAAGTCACGAGTTCACTGTATCCTTGACCACCAAATATGGTGCAAGTATAAAATCCCTCTAGGTCAAAGTTACTCTTCTTGGAAGTGCCAATTTGAAAATAACAAAAGAAGGCAGTTCAAGATGAGATTTTCTGACACTCAGCCTTATTTTATTTTGAAGAATATAAACAAAGGCAAAAACAAATAGCAAATGAAAAGAAAGAAACAGGGCAGCATACAACAGTATATACGTCACCGATTTTCAAATCAAGACTAGCAAATCAAAAATGGTTGTTACATTACCCATTTTTATCATCAGATCTGTTCCTCACATTAACATATGTAGTTGTCTACGACTGGACAAATAATTGAATAATAATGTTTGGTTTCAATAAACTTTATTTTTATTTTTGTTAATTCATTTTAAAGAGTGTGTAATAATAATCAATAAGACATTAGTAATGGTACACATTTAGAAGACCAAGATGACAGGTATTCAGCCATGTTTTTGTATTATACATTGCTGTCGTCAATGTAGTTGCTTAGGTTGCAGATATCAACATAGTTAGTCAAAGTGAAAGTTCTAAATATTAACTGCTAGTTTCATGACAACTGATGAAAATTATTACTATAATCATTTCAGCTAACCTGTGTGTATTAAAGCAAGTGGGCGAAGGAGCTACAAACAAGAATAGGCCTCTCAGGACAGGTTATTCTTCCTGAAGGGTGCTGCCTCTGCAAACAATGGAAAAAGTCTTGGGCAGAGTCAGAATCTGGAAGGCTTGAGCTGCTTTCTAGAGCAGCTCACAACCACTTCACGTGACATCAAACCTTCCTGACATAACAGTGGTCCCAAATGTTGTCAGGCACTCCTTGGGAATCAAAAGCTCTGCAACAGTCTTGGAAGTGGCAACAATCTTCAGGGCAGGTGGAATGACACAGTCACCACTTCAGGCTTATGGCCAGTCAGTATGTCTTGGTTTTACTTCTCCAGAGGGAAATAGAGAATCAGGATGTCATTCTGCATCATCCTGTGTAATGTGACATAGTACATGATCAAGTAAAGGATAAAATATAGTGAAACTCCTCTTACTATATCCCTAACCAATACAGAAAACTTAGTGAAGAAAAATAAACTCCAAATTACAAGTAAAAGGTAAGAGAAATACATATAACATGAAAGAATAAACCATATAAAGGGGTAGAAGAGGAAGGAGAAAGAAGATTCTGGTAGGAGCATTGTTTAGTCTCTAAACACTAAAAACTACTTTTTTAAGGCAAGGAAAAGGTGCACATAGTATAACTCTGAAGTATTTTACTAATGACCTAATTGGGAGAGAAGTGATTTTGATTTAGGCTTAGTTTTTTTTTTTTTTTTTTAAACCAGTAATTGAACTCAGGACCTTGTACTTGCCAGGCAGGTGTGTGTACTATTGAGCTATATCCATGGCCACTTCAAGGCATTTTTGTCATTTTATTTTTTTATTAGTGCATGTTTGCAGTACACACAGTTCACCCCATTGTGTGCAGTTGGTATATCCACATAATACATCACCATTCTTTTTTCATTCCTTCTCCTCCCTTCTCTTCGTGTTCTTTCCATCTCTTGATCTCATTCCCACTTGCAAGAACTATCTCTCTGCTGCATGTTATCTGTCTTTTAGTTTGTGTTTGGATGCATAACAATAAATAAGAGAAAGCATGGGATACTCAAGCTTGTCTGTCTGATTTATTTCCCTCAACACTATCGCCTCAAGGTGCAACCAGTTTCCTGCAAATGATTCAAGTTAATCTTTCTTTATGGCAGAGTAGTCCTCTACTGTACATCAACACCACCTTTTCTTTATCCCTTTATCTGCTGATGGAGGCAGAAGTTGTTTCCAAGATTTAATTATTATAACTGATGCTTCCAGGACCTGAAATATAGCTCAGCAGCACAGTGCCTGCCTGGCAACTATGAGGCTGTAAGTTCAGTTCCTGGTGAAAAATAAAATAAAATATAAAATGAGTAAAATAAAATAAATTGTGCTTCCACAAATATAGACATTCATGTATCCTTATGATATGAAGTCTTTTTTTTAATTTTTATTTTTGTTTTATTGAAGTACAAATATCAATGAGACAGTTTTAAGATACCTTGACAAGATGGATTTGATAAATTAATACATTGCAAACTGTTTTCATAATGTTTTGGTATCATATAAGGTGCATACATGATATTATACTTACAGACATTATTATACTGTATGTCTCTTATCAATAAATTAAGAGTGTAGCTTTTTGTGTATCTTATTTTTTATTGATATGAAGTCTTTAACTCTTTAGGAAAGATAAGTAGAATTTTTGTTTTAGTATTTTGAGGAGCTTTATTTATTTACTCATTTGTTTAATTATTTGGTACAGGGTTTTTCTGGTAGCTTGGACTCATAGTGATCCTCCTGTCTTAGCCTCACCAGCACTGGGATTATAGCTGTACACCACCACACCTGGTTTTGGTGGCCAGAGCAGTGCTCCTTTCCAGGGCCAGCAGGGCATGCAGTACTGGGGATTAAACCTGGGTCCTTGTCCTTGACAGATATGCACTTAGACCCCTGACCTATATTCCCAGCCCCTTTAGTTTCAGTTTTTCTGAGGCATTTTGTCTTAGTTGCTCTTCTCTCTTTGGTGCAACAAATACCCAACACCCAAAATGAAGGAAGGAAAGGTTTATTTTGCTCACAGTTACTGGAGGTTTCAGTTCATACTTGGCTGGCTCCAAGGCAGAGTGGCACATGGCAGAGAGCATCCATTCATGGTGGTGGAACAACAATGGTGAGAGAGAGAGAGAGAGAGAGAGAGGGAGAGAGAGAGAGAGAGAGAGAGAGAGAGAGAGAGAGAGAGAGAGAGAGAGAGAGAGAGAGAGTCTATCTCTCTGTCTTTCTTACATGCATTCAGGCTGTCTGCTCCAGGTTGGGTGTGGCACTCACACCTATAATCTCAGCAGTACTAAAATCTATAATCCCAGTGGATTACCCATAATCCCAGTGGATCATGAGTTAATCTCAAACTCTAGAAATTCCCACCCCATGACTGCATGAGGCTTTATGGTTAGAAACTAAGCATAACACATCTCCATACTGATTTCTATAGTAGTTGTAATGGTTTGCATTCTCACCAACAATGTTTCTGAAGGCAAGGAAATTTATTTGAAAGTTAAAAATAAAAACAGAAGTCATGAAAGTAGTCAGTCTTTCTCTAGCACTGAAAAATCAGAGAGTATCAAAAGTGCCAAAAGGTCTGTGACATAAGATTGACAGTGGATGAGATGAGACACTCATGATATTCTTGGGCCTGAATACAAATATTTTTAGCTTTCTAGGAAAATGAGAGAAGACAAGAAATCCAGTCAGTGTGGAGTACGTACTTTGCTAACTGAGTGCTGTCCCAGTGTCATGCCCTTGGTCTTTGCAAAGCAGAGAATAGTAGGCAAGATGCAGTGGAGAGAGGTGGAAGATGGATGGGAGAGACCATTAGTTCCTGAGGTAAAAGAAGGAATATAAGGGTGTTCACTCTTATGGTGCTAGAAGTAATCAGTGTTAAGCCGCAGAGCAATGCCTATATATAGGCACAGAGATGCCTATATTAGTTCCATCCTGTTTCATAACAAACTATGTAACAGTTGAATGTAACAAGCATTTATTTAAAATTCAGCTCTGTGATTCTGCAGTTTGGTCTGTACTCACAGGCAGATTCTCTGTTTTCAGCTGATCTCAGTCATGAGTCTGTGGTCAGCTGCTGAATAGTCTGGAGGCTACCTAGACCATGTGGGGCCGTGGAGGTGCTACCTAATCCAAGTGGGATAATGGAGGTGCTACCTAGGCCAAGCAGGGTGCGGAGGTGATCATTGTATTGCTGAGGTCTCACTCTGCAGACTCACCCATCCTTGTTCAAACTATGGTGTGTTGACACCTGAAGACTGTGGAGGACCACCTGGGTGACTGTCTTTGAAGGAGGAGCAGTTGTCTCCATTTTGGCTTAGCCTAACCCTATTTCCATGTACTGATTTTTACAGAGCTGGCTGGGACTTTTCCTTAACTCTTCAATGGGCTTTAAGCAATGCATATAGGTCCAGCTGAGGTGCTGCTGCAGTCTTTGAAGGTGGCAGGCCATGTTTCTCTCTATGATTACTCCTTCCACAGTAAGCATACTTACTCTAGATCTCTCTGGGTACTGCAGAAGTAATTTGGGCCTCCTCCCTAACCCAGCTCACAACACTCATCTACTTCCAGCCACTCTCACAGTCACTCATCCTCAGGCCACTGCCCTCTTCACAAATGAATAACACCCAAGTTTGGCTTTGGGTGGGAGCCTTTATTTCATATAGTCCTCACAACAGCTGGGGTTAGCACCCTTTAGCTCCTCATAATCATAAATATGCCTTAGTGTCCGTGTTGCATTGGAAGTGGTAGATAGGAGCTGACTCACTAGAATTGCAATCACTTTTCACGGGATAGCATATGTAATCTTCCTGAGCTGCAATGAGGACTGGGAAGTGCTCTGTATGGGAAATAAAGCACAAATTCAGAGTTTAAATATGTTTTCAATTTTTTTGAGGTACAAAGGGACCAAAGTATATACATTTAAAGCAAAGAATGTGCTTTTGATATATAATACATATGTTATATATTACATATTGCATTCATATACATTTTGAAGTGATTACCACAGTCAACATATTGATTGCTTCTGGTCAGGGAGATGGCTCAGTGGAATAAGCACTTCCCTGACAAACACACCGGCCTGAGTTCAATCCTTGGTTCTGCCAAAAAAAATATGTATACTGATTGCTTCAAATTATCCTCTTTAAATTTTGAGGTTAAGGACACTTATGATTTCTCTATTATCAATTGTTTTATCATTTAATATATTGTTATTGACTATAGTTACCATGTTGCATTTTTGATCTTCTAAACTTATTCATCTTGTAATTAAAGGTCTGTACCTTTTGACCAACGCCTCTCTTTTCTACTCTCTATGATGAAAAAAATTAAAATATATTAAAAAAACAGGAATACATATATATATATATATATATATATATATATATATTCATATACAGCATTGTAGCAAGACAGTCCAGCAACACCCCTTTTCCTGTCTCCTGCCTTCATTCACCACCATCTTCCTTTTTAAACAAACATCTAATATTCCAAAAGTGAGAAAATAATAGTACATAATCTTTCATGTGTAAAAATTGTGACTAGAGCACATGATGTGAACATGTAATGAATAGACTAGTCGATGTTCTGTTTTTTCTTTTCCTCTTGATAATGTTAGATTTGAGATTGAAATAAGTAGGTATGCTTTTTTCATTCATGTATCTTTTCATTTATGTAATGCTAAAATTCGTCTTGGATGATGTAAAATCAAGAACTGAGTATATAGTGGAAATAGAATTCCATATTTATTGCATACTTTATTATCAATTCTATAATTTACCAACATATTACAGGACGGTGTCACTGCATATCCTAATGATTGATCCTCCATATCCTCTTCCTTGTTTTTCTCCTTATGTTTGTTTTCAGCTGCAGCTCATCTGCTCAGAATAATTCCAACCTTTCCATATAAAAGGTTTTGGTAGGGTTTGTTTGCTTTTCTATATGAGAAATTGACAATTGATGGCCAGGAAAGTGCAGGAGAGATTGGTTTAGGAAGTGCCTATTCCAGGCAGCAGATCTCTGTCACAATGGTCCTGCTGTTTTAGAAACACACTTACAGAGGAGAGATGAACATAAAGAGATGACAATACATAATGAATTAAATTAGAAACAAAAGGAAGCATTCCAGAAACTAGACTCTTACTTGTGTGGTGAGGTGGTGGCAAGGTGTCAAAAATAAATTAGCTCTGAATCGTACTCCCACTTCCAGACTTTAGAGGTCACATTAACACATTCCAGGTATCATATTTCTATTTTATTTGTGCAGTTGCCCAAGCTCTATTTACAATGAATTTCAGGCAAGACACAAAAATGCATCCATACAAAAGAAGTAATAATAGAGCTGATGAGATAGCTCAGCAGTCTAGAGTGCCTGCTTAGGCAAACTTAGACAAATGCACAGGGACTGGGGTTCGATCTGTGCAACACATGCTGCACCAGAGCCACCCTCAGGGTGGGCTGAGAACCACAGAAAAAGAAATAGCAATTAATTGAGAGAATGAACAATATAAAATATTGTAGCAATGAAGAGAAGGCACAGACTGACACATATGGTAGAGATACAGAGTTCCATGCTATTTCCAGATTTCCTAGTGAAAAAAATCAACATTACCTCTAGTATCCTCAGTATTGTCTATGAAGAAGGATACTCCATTTATAGCTGTGGCCAAGAGATGTAGAAGTGCCACTTTGAAATGTTAAGTTTACAGATACACATGGGAGTCAAATGTGTGTCAGCTTGGTTTGAGCATTAAATAATTAGCCCCTACCCTCACAATAAGAATGGATCTATAGCACACAAATACTCTCTTGGAACTTTCAGGTTTAATGGGCTTTATTTCTTGCTTAGCTCTCTTAACACACTCATTAAGTAATGGCTGCTCTGTCTAAGTTAATACTTTTATAAGCTCCGAAATCGTTACAGAGTGGAAGGGTGACAGATTGTGTGAGTAGGACACTGAATGAAAAGTGGGATGATAGTCATACTTTTGCTTCATATGCTTTTATATTCAAAACAGACTGTGGTTCTCATTCTATTAAAAAATAACGGTGTATTGTTGTCTAACTTTTGAATCAATATTCTTCAAGGGAAATTTGACTGCTTGTCAAGAGATTGTATCCAGGGCACAGCTCCCCTAAAGTTCTGTATGGGGAGAAATGTGATGCACCCCATGGGCTGGCATGGCCGGAGACAAGGAAGTATCATTCTTTGCAAGGACATTTAGCAGAAATTGCACATATTACTTTCTACACGTTTCGCACGATATTCCCACTTATATCCCATTAACTAAAGCTTAGTAACATAAACACATGCAACTAAGAAGTGTCGTCTTTTTTTTCCCCAATAACCATTTGAACTTTTACTAAGGGAAAATAAATAACTGGTGTTTTAAAAATAGCAGTGGCCTCTCTTATAGGAAATAAAGTAAGTTTGTTTGGATTTTGATAAATTCAGAAGGTAGAGGGGAAAATGGTATTGGATATTCAACTTGGAAAAGCAAGTGGCTTAGAGATTTTGAATTCATTGCATACAGATGTTGCTGAAAACCATGAGACTTAAAGATAATTAACTAGAGAACCTGTGTAAGGCAAGCAAAGAAGAAGATTCAGGAGTACTAATACTTTGATAAAGCTAATAATTATAAGTTTAGAGAAAGATCCATACTAACTGGATTAAGGTGAGTTACCAAGTATATCATAAAGAAGTGTGAAAAGTGGTTTATTGGAGTTGAGTGAACAAAGTCTTTCCAGAAAGAGAAAGTGATCCTTGGTGTCAGCTGCTGCCAAGTGGCTTGGTCTCATGAAAACAGAAAATTGACAATTTGATTTAACATGATGTGGCCATTGGTGATCAAGAAAAGTGTGACTTCATGAAAGCAAAGGAACAACAGTGTCATTGCAATGAATTAAGGGGAGAGAAGAAGTAGTTGTTACAGAAAACTGACCTGAGAAGTTTTTCTAAAAATGGGAGCATAAACAAAAACAAAAACATGAAGGAATTATGGAACAGTATCATTAAGATAGAAGATAATACACTACATTTACATATAACTCTATTCATGTCTATGTGCTATATATGAGTGGAGAAATTTCAGGATATGAGAGAAGATTGATGAATGTGGGAACTTTTCTCCTTGAAAATGTGACTAGTGTTTAATCCAATGCACTAGTGTAAGAGTGTTTTAGTTACGCTTTATTTATTGCTGGGACAAAATACCCAACATTTCAAATTCAGGAAGGGAAGGTTTATTTAGCTTAGTTAGTGGAGGTTTTAGTTTATATTTCCTCAGCACTAGGGCAGAAGGTAGCAGTTTATGGCAGTGGAGAACAGCAGAGAGCAGAGGAGAGAGCTGCAGTTATGGTGCCTATTAAGCCTCTCTCCATTCCTTCCATGCTGACTGTGAAGAGTGGCACTCCACTGCAAAGATCAAACTCCTCTGAAGTGGCAGGGCTGCGAATTGTCTCCCCAAGATGGGAACTCTTCCAAGGAAGTAGGGTATGCAGAAGACTTCCTCAACCTCTTCATAGCCCCTCTTAATGCCCCGGGGTTTGGTGTCTCCTAGTGGATCCAGCCAAGCTTGTCACACTTCAATTTGACACAATATATCAACCACCACAAGGACTTCTGCTTAGAAAAGAGAGAAGCAATTTCAATGGTAGTGGAAGTAAAATACGTAAGTAGGTTTTAGAGTGAATAGAATTATAGAAATGTGGAGATAGTTCACTTTAATTTGACTTTAAATATTTTTTTCAGTGAAAGTAAATATAAAGTTAATATAAAGTTGAGAGGAAATTAGGGAAGAGAAGAGAGTGTTACAGGTTGGAGCAGAGTGGGACATACACTGATAGTTGTACTAAAGAGTGGAAAACAATTCACAATGAATGCTAGAAGGTTGTGGTCACACATATACTCAAAGGAGATTTATGCTATCATTCCAGTTATATTTTTCTTGAGCTACAGTCATTTTGTTGAACATATATATGAAAATGGTACACAATTGTTTTTAATCAGAATTATGGTTTTCTAGGAAAATAAGACAAAAAATCAAATAATAAAGTAATTTTCCAAAGAGAAGCTATTGTAATGTTTCATGAAATCTATACTGGGTAAGTAGGGCACACAGATGAGAGGAATTATGGGCCTTATAATTGGTATGGAAGGCAGAATTGTGGGTCTCAAAGCCATCAGTACCTTCATACTCAGGTCTGTAGCAAAAGGCACTTTGCACATATAGTTACAGTCACAGAACTTGAGGTGGGAACTATTTTCCTAAACTATCTAAGCAGACCTAATCTAATTCTGAAATATTAAAAGTGCAGAATCTTCTCTAGCTGCCAGAAGAGGAGTTGACAGGGAGAAAGAAGGTTGGAGAGGGCTGAAGCACCAGAAAGGGTGGGCCTGCCATTGCTGGCTTGGAAATGAAAGAGGCCACAAGCTAAGAAAAGAAAAAAGTGAGGACTGAGTCTTAGCATGGCATGGAAACAAATTCTGTCAGCAACCTGAGTGAACATGAAAGGAGAAACATTTCCAGATTCCTTGGAAAGGAAAGCACGTAGACCTGGGTACTGTGAGAGAGGGTTTTGTAAGCAGAGCACCATGTGGGCCATAGGTATAGGATTCTGACCTACAGAGACTGGGTGATAATAAATGGCTAACCCGAAGCCATAGCATTTGTTGTTACATCATCAAGACAAAACTAATAAAAGTAAGGACTGCTGTACAAGGTATCAATGAGATAAAGGTGAACGTGAGACACTAAGCTAAGACAAGTGGATTTCTTCAGATAATAGGACACTAGAAATTGAGAATTTCAACAGTACATTTACTAAAGAAAAACATTGGCTGAGATGAGGTAGAATATTTATTTGAGGGCTTAAGGTGAGGGGTTGGATATATAATCTTACAAAAGTGATGTACGTAGAGTAGCTTAGCAACTTGGAAGCTAAAATTTTCAGGAATGAGGATCAGTGACATGAGCATAGTAAGGAATATTATGTGTAGGTGTGTGTGCGTGTGTGTGTGAGAGAGAGAGAATGTGTGTGTGTGTGTGTGTGTATTGGGGAGTTATGTGGAATATTTTTCAGTAAATTGGACTTTTTGAGGAAAATTAATATGCCAATTTTGAAGAAAAATAACATTTACAGAGGACACTTCTGGTATCATAACATGGAAGCATAGGAGGAAGAAAAATTCATGAGTCTGGAATGGGAAGGCAAATAGATGTTTTCAGAGCCAACCTTTGGGTATGAGGGGCAAGGGAAGGTTCAAGAAGAGGATAAGAGTACAACATCGCTCAGTGGCAGAGTCTGAGAGATAGCAAAGGGCAGAAATTGTGCAGGTTAGAGTGTACAGATTTGTTTTTGTGAACGAGAGAGCTCCTGTTGTGAATGAATTAAGAAGGAAGGTCTGATGTGATGCAACTGTTGATAGTCTTTGAGAAAATAATTCTAGTTCAGTCTTAGACTTAGTCTTTCAGTTGGTGCAGTGTTATACACTATAGTTGGGAACAAAAATTAGCAAGGTTTACAGTATGATCAGTCAATATCAGTTTGTGACGTAAATCTGAAGGGAATGAAATAGTTTGTTGAAGATTTATCTGATTTCTTATGTTTATTGCCATTATTCATAGTAGCTGTGATAAAAAAGTCAAATTAAATGTCCAACCAGTGAATAGACAAAGTGTTTATATATGCCTATCAAATATCTATCTATCTATCTATCTATCTATCTATCTATCTATCTATCTATCTATCTATCTATCATCTATCTTATATCTATAAGTTATCTATATATCAATCATCTATAATATTTTTTTTGTATACATAGTGTAATATTATTCAAGTTTAAAAAAGGAAAAATGCTATCATTTATAACCACATGGAGGAAAATGAGGAACATTATATTAAATGAAGTATGTTTAACATAAAAGGCAACTACTACATGGTCTCATTTAATGTATGGAATCTAAAAATGTCAAAACCATAGAAGTCAAGAGCAGAATAGTGGCTATCAGAGTCAGTGGAGGCGTGGTCAAAGGGTACAAGGTTTCAGTTAGAGATCAATTGTATAGCACTGTGATTATATTTAGTAATATTTAAATATTTTTGTAGTGCCAGAGATTGAACTCAGGACTCTGTGCTTGCCAGGCAAGCACTTATTCTACTGAGCTGTCTTTCCAGGCCCCAGTATTTTAAATTAAGAGTACTCACCATAAAAGTGATACATTTGTGAGATGAAAGGTATATTAATTTATGTTTGATTCAATAATTTCATATATATATATATATATATATATATATGCCATACACTATAAAATATATATCTATTACTTGTCAGTTTTACTTTAGTATATCTAGGGGGAAATGAGCTATTCCTTTTTTATGTATTTGGTAAAGAATCTCACTTTGCAGCTCCGAATCATAGTGATCCTCTTATTTCCAGGCTCCTTAGCACTGGCATTACAGATGTGCACCACCGTGCCTGGTCTCCGTTGCTGGCTTACTGTGCTTAGAGGTTGGGTGGGCATGGCATGGGGTGATGGGGATGGAATCCTGGTCCCTGCACTTGCTTAAGCAGGCGCATAGTCTGCTGAGCTATCTCCAAGGCCCTGAGTTATATACCTTTAGGCTTGTTATTATCCTAGTGAGGCAGTCATACAATGTGGAAAGGCTTTGGAAATTATGGTTAGAGATAGACATTGCAGTTCCACTCATGTTTTAGAGATCTGTGAACTCAGCACTTCAAGATCATCCATGATGAAATATAAGCATGGAGAATTAGGCTTATTTATGATCCTCTGAGTTTTTGACAAAATCAAAAATGAAAACTTTACCTTCAACTCTGCACACAATGAAAATTAATATTCTACAATTTTTAGCAACTGCTGTTTTTTAAATGCTAAGGATCTGTACTATTACTTAGAAGCAGATTACTTTGCATCAGTATTTCCATCCTTTACTGCCTTGCTGAGGAAGCAAATTAAAACAGATTAATCACTCCTGTCCTCTAACCTAAAAAGAAAGCTTTATTTTTCACTTAAGAAAAAGCTATTTTCTAAATTTGATTTTCCATTTTTAGTAAAGAAGCTCAGTGAGAAGGATGTAACTCAATATTACTAGATGTTAATTCTCTTGATAGAAGTTGTTAGAAGTTCATAAGAGCTCATTATTTTGCATAATATTACATTATGTACACACACACAAAACATTATAGATGATTGATATATAGAAGTTCATAAGAGCTCATTATTTCATTTGTAACTTCCAGAGGCTGTTCTTTCATGAACTGCCACTGCCTCTCTTTCATTGATGATGAATAACTCTACAATAAGGATAATGGGGGAGAAGAGATAAAATTCATGTTCATCAGCAAATCCTTGGTCCAAAGTCACTACATATTACATTCCCAAAAACTGATGGACAGTAATATAGGAGGTATATAATATAAACCGTACAGAATCATATGATGATAATAGGATGACATGATTTCAAAGATGTGTGATTTGGGCAACAGTAAAGTAACAAAAGATCAGATACTAGCAGAATGTAAACTTCCTATTCTATAAATACATATTGATGCTGTTAAATAGCAGTCAGAAAAACATAATTTATGAGCAAAAATTAGATGCATTATTCAGAAAAGCCCAGACTATAGGATTGGATACAGCTTTTGGCTGGGAGACATGCGGGGAGTCAGCTCGATTCTAGTGTTTTGCGACAGGATTATAAAGGTAGAAAAGAAAAGTTCTTCAGGGATCCTTTTAAGAAATTTTAGTTTAGCTACTTTACATCTGTAAAGAATGTATTTTCTACTTCTTTACTGCTCTAGGACAAATTAATAGTCAGTACTGCCTGGGAAATAACCCCACACCATTATTTTACTTCTCAAATGATGTACCTGGATTATTACCATTACTCACATTTCATTTGGTACCATAAGTTCAGGCCTATTAATAATAAATTCTTATTAACCTTTTCTAAAGGACAGGGGTGAAACTCTCCTGACAGTTGGATTGATTTCCATACTTGAATATCTTTCCATTGATCAACCTGTTCACAGAGACTTTCAACTAAAGACCACGGGTTTTGATTCTACTTCCTTTTGTTTCATTATTTAAGTTCTAACAGTCTGTTCTAGTAGTTTTAAGTACTTTATTCAACACAGATGTGGAGTGTTTTGAATCACATAAAATCCCGGTCAGATGTTACGAAGAACAAGCTACACGGGTATGTGATATAGACAGTTTAACATGTGGATATTAAAAGAAAAGATATTTATGGTTTGGGATAATAGAAGAAATTGTAAGAGTGACATCCATAGAGTGAGCAAACTTTAATTAGGATTTTTCACACCTCGAGAGTCTCTCCTCAATGTATAAACTAAGATCTGGACCACATAGCTTAATCCTTATCTTTTTACTCCCTTAGAGATGATTGGGCCAGCTGTGACAGGCTGGAGTGAAATCAGCGCGGACATCTCCCGTGTCTGCATTGTGTGTGCCACTCTATCTCTGGATAACCAGTTATCTGACTGCGGGAATGGAGTCGAATGTGCAGTGTGGAGACTTTGGATGAGCTGAACATCCTGTTTCAACCGGTGATGTGGCAAATTGTTTTTCTGCTTCAATTCAGCCAAGATTTTTCTGAAGCCAATAATGGAACTGTAAGGATGCCAGGTTTTCTGTGCCACCCTTATCATATTTTCTCAGGAAAAGTGCACCCTGGCACTTAGTTCTTATTAATAGCCCAATTACCAGCCCACGGTTAAGACAATCTTTACATCTATTTATGTGGTGCTTATTATGCTTTCAAGCAGCTCAGATAAGTAAAGAAGGCTAAACCTTGCAAGTTTAGTTAATAAGGCACAAACCCAACCTATTTCTACTTCTGACTGATTGTTTGGTTGTTCTTTTTTGTGAAACATTCTTTCTTGTAATAAAACTTGAATATCATCTGTATGTATTAAAAACCTGAAACCAGTATTTATAATGATGATGAAATAGCACAGTTCCACAAAAATACTAGCTTTCCTGGCAAGTGTCTTAAAATTATGTACCAATTTCCTAGGCTTCACACAATAGCTTTAGCCTGATTTTATTTAAAGAGAATAAAACAAATAAACAACCCCCCCAGGAAAACACAATGATACAGATCTTTAAAAAAAGTGATAAGAAATTAACAATGGTTATTATATTTCACACATATCTCTTTAAAGTAGTTACTCAGATTACCAGGTACAGGCATGAAAAATTGATCAAACAATATAAACACTAATATTCCTTTCAATGCAGTAATAGAAATCAATAGTAGAGAGCTGGCCAAATAGCTCAGGTGGGTCACTACAAGTCTGATCTAGTAGGAAGACCCTATATAGACCCTTCTCTAAAATACAAAAAAAAAAAAATTGATAGTACAGTTATTTTAGCTACATTTGCCTTTCTCTATCCCAATTGTTTTTTCCTTTTAAGCAATTTCTTTCCTTTTCTCAATATCTATCATATTTTTGGATCTTATTTACGCTTTCATTTTCTTAAACTAGGGAGACAATACAATGTTGGTATGTGCAAACATCAGGCAGCATTACAATTCCTGACCTGAAATTATACTACAAAGCTCCTGTGATAAAGTCAGTGTTAGTCTTTTTATCAAGATCGTAGAATGAAGATAGTTTCTATGGATTTCTAACTACATCAATATATCTTGAAATACCAAATAAATGTGTTCTAATGTTTTACTGAGTTAAGAGCTGAAGAGTTCTTGGCATTTATTGCTATAATAAATAGGATTGCATATTATATGTGACACAGCCTGTAGCTCTAGGAACAGGATCAAATTGGGTGAGTTGAAACTCTTACTTGCCATAACAAGTGATTGTTTTGCAAAGGAATACCTACCTCATTATGCAAAGGCAGCCCATTTCTTCATGGCACTATTTTGATGTGGGTATGTCCATTTTTCCTTGAAATTTCATAATTCCATTGGTTCTTAAGTATATGGGATTAAGAAACTTGAAAATATGCTAAAATCATATCAATGATTCTGCTCACCACCAAGTAAAACACTCTTATATTAATAAGATTGATTGATTCAATCATTAAGTCTTTATTGAGTTCAACAAGTATGAGCCCCTGTTCCCATTTCTGGGACAAAATGAAGAGAATAAATAAACAACAGCTCTTTTTCTAGGATCCATAGTCCCTAAGGGAAAAACGGTGAAAATTTTCATTGCTCTGATTAAATGGCTAGACTGACCAGACATTCTAGTTTTCCTTCACAATCTGACATAAAGCTTTTATCCATTGTATAAGTAATCACTAAAACTTTTTAACTTAAATATTTCTTGTTATAACAATGACAATTATCCTTAAAAATGGATACATAAATATAAGAGAGGAAAAGTAGAGTGTTAATAAGAAAGGATCTGAGAAGCTGAGGGTGACTTCTTTTTTAATGTATCAGTTATTTAATTAGGTTCTTAGTAAGAAATTTAGAACACTAATTTATGAAGATAAATTCCATTTGTCAGAGCAAAAACACATCATAGGTAGCCCTGGAGCTGAGGAACAGCTTTGATTTTTACTAAATTCTCTGAGTCCACTGCTTCCTGATCCACATTACCCTGCTCTGAAATATGGTATCTTCCTTTCTCAGTGTTGAAGATCTCACCCTCATGTTTTCTGGATTTCTACAGATTCTCTTCTTGAAGTAAGTTAAGCATCAATGAGGTGTTTGGGATTTCCACTTTGCTGATCAATTTTTGTAGAGGTACAATGACAAATATCTGGTGTGTTCTTCATAGAGGAACATGATTGAAGCAGAAACACCCAGTCACAAGTAGCAAGCCACTGGCCAACTGCTTCAGGAAGACCATTCCCTTGCCTCTGTCACAGCTGGTGAGCATGATAAAGATGGTGCCAGGAGTGATGATAGCTTGAAGTTTCCTCACATGCCAATTGAAGGGTTTCTTGCTGGGTCTCAAGAGCTTTCAGGGTACATCTTCAGGAGGATAGCATCTAGACATATTTCGAGGCTTACCCACTTAGGTACCTCCATTTTTGTCCACACTGATTGGTGTTGTGATCGTAGCGAATCAACCTTTGATTTAGCAGCTGTGTACTTTCTCTTGTACAGATCCTTTCTGGAATACATAGCAGATCAGAAGTATCTACCAATTCCCCTAACCAGGACAGAACTTTGAAGTGGTGCTGCCGCTGCCCCTTTTTGGACATTTTTTTTTGCCTTGATCTTACCCTTTTTACCAGTATCATGGGCCTCAAGTTTCTTCTCCTAGTGTCTGGCTTCTCAGGTTTTTCACCCACCATCTTGCAAGATAAGAAAGAGAACTAAGTTTCAGACTTCTGCTGATTTCTCTTGCTTGATAGTTTTCTTGTCATGAGGAGAGGGTGAAATGTCAGTGCTAGAGAGCTGGGTCAAGCTGGAAGCAACAGACTCTCCCTGGAAATTTCTAATTCCTTGGTATCAGACATTTGTACTATAATAAATTTTTCTTGATATTGTATTAGTGTTTATTTTAGGTGAATTTTTTATACAAGCTAAAACATAATTTTAAGTTTTTATTGATAAGTTGGAGGCTATTTACATAAATAGACATATACACATGTCACTATTTGATCATCAGGGAGTTGGATTAAGAAGTAATATAATGGATTTTTAGACACTAAATGTTCTGTTTCAAGTTAAAAAATACCTTAGTTTTAATCCAATGTCTCCCATTGCTCATTTTGTTTGGGTGAATCTGGGTAGAATTTCCCAAACTCTTAGATTATTGTTTGAAGGAGAAGAATCAATGTCTGAGATTATCATTAAAAGTGACTATATGAGAGAAATGTCAACATGAATTATCATAGTGCATTTTGATTTGATTATTTCCCTTGGTCTCTTCTTAAATAGTATTTAAACAATATGTAAATATATATGGTGTTAGCTTTCCACTACAGTAACAAAATTTCTGGGATCATCACTTCAAAATGAGAGAAGTATATTTTGGTTCACATTGATAGAGATTTCTGCCTGTGCTCTGCTGGCCTTGCATGGGTGCTTGTGGTGAGGCAGCAAATATTATCATGGGAGGTGGAAGGAAATCTACTGAGCTCATGGAAGATATAAAGCAGAGAAAATGAGGTGCCTGGTTCTCCAAAGCCTGTTAAGGGTCTGTCCCCACATGGACAGAATACCCCTATCCAGCAAGACTTCATTTCTGAAGGTTCCCATTACTTCCCAGCCACAGCATGGGCTGGACACCAAATTTTTAACAAATTGGCTTGCAAGAGACATTGATCAAATGTCAAGAGTAACTCAAATACTACTATGAAGAATAATTAAAAATGCTTCAGACTCTTACAGGGAGGAATGCATTGATGAAACAAAGAGATTTCCTTTTGGAACTCTACACATGGCATAGTGTGGGTCTAGAATAGACCATGAGGCATATATTTTGTTATGTACATATTAAAATAAGTATTGAGATAATAAATAAAGCTGTAAAATTATCATATATTAACAACAAATGGTAGGAAATAGTGCAATAAGGTGAAATGTCAAACTACAAAATAAAGTCCCCAAAATCAATTAACTAAAAATTATACAATCTGGACTACTATAAAGAAAACTAGGATATAATACTCAAGTATATAAAATAAGACCTTTAATGTTTTAAAATCTTTTATTTTTTTTTATTTGGTACAGAGTCTTGCTACACAGCTCACACTCATAGCAATCCTTCCGGCTCATCCTCCCCAGTGCTGTGATTTCTGGTTTACCCCATCACACCTGGTTTCAGTGGCTTGCACAGCATGTGGTACTGGGGATCAAACCTGGGTCCTTGGGCTTGACAGGCAGGGGCACAGACAACTGAACTATCTCCCCAGCTCCCAATAAGACTTTTTATAAACTGGAAAAGATATGCATCCCCACATTCATACCACAATGTAATTAATGTAAACTAAGAAGCAAGTTCTCACAGTTAATTGTGGAGAAATATTTTAATTTGTTACAAAGTTTATGAACTTTAATTTTATGCATTGGGAATTAAGATTCTGAAACAAATTGTCATGACCTATGTCAGCATACAAGCTGAAGCAGATCATACAGCAAAGAAGGAAGATGTATGATCTACAACAGTGTTTCTAAAGCCAATGCATCTCTATGAAGATGGTCACTTGCATAAATACAGGCTTTGACACAGTTGGTCTGGGTGGGAACTGCATTTGTATAGCATGCCTCTTTCATGCTACACATGGTCACCCATGAATTACACTTTGAGCAACAATGCCGGAGTGCATCAAAGTTACTGATACCCTCTATGGTGATTACAAATAGAGTTGATTGTAGGGTAGAGAAATATTGTTTTAAATAGGGACAAAGAAACTCTGTAGATGTGGCTGATAAGCAGCCCTCCAAGACAGAAGAGAATGAGAATGGTGGTCAGAGTACAATTGCAGCAGGTGCTGGTACTTCTGAGTTGGGACAAAGGTCACTGGGGACGGCTAAGTCCTTAGGAACAAGCCCAGGCCATTCAAGACTAGATGAAAGTAATTCTAGAGGCTGAGGGAAAAGCCAAAAGCTCAGAGAAGAGTACCGGGTGGTTGGGCACAGAGAGCCTAATTGTGGTTCTGTCTCCTCTTAGCATTCTTTGAGGCTGGGAATACAGAAACCTCTCCCCGTGGAATCACTCAGCGAGGAAAGGGTGTTGGAAAGAGAGTGGAGGTGAGAAATAGTCTAAACTTAGATAAAGCAGTTGCTTTTAAACGTAATGAGACGTAGCTTTTTTTTTTATGTTTTACAGAATAAGAAACAGTGATAGCACAAACAGAATTAGAAACAATGCAAAATGTCACTAAAGAAAGTAATAGAAATTCAACAATGGTTTCTATATTATGTGATGCTATCTTCAAATTAGTTGCTCAGGATACCAGATATAAACATGTAAGATTAGTTTAAAGAAAGAAAAACAAAATAATAACAAAAAAAATTGCAAGAAATTCAAAAGAAGAAGAAAAAATAATGATAAAAAGAGAAAGATTTTAAGGATTAACAGTTCTTTTCAAAAGACCAGTAGATATAAAGAAAGACAAGCTAGCAGCTTCCAAAGGTAAGTGAATGCAACTAGAAGCTATACTCATAAGTGAAACGAACCAGTCCCACACATGTAGATATCATATTGTCTCCCTAGTGTAGGAATACCAAAGAAGAAATAAAACATGAAAAGTAAAACAGATAGAGTAAGACAGAAGAAATGGAACTTGAGGATTGAATAATGAAGAGGAGAGAAAAGAGAAAAGATAAGAAAAAATGGAGGGGAGAAACATACTGAGGTTATTGCCCCAAAATCTCCATCAGCCTTTTGAAAATAACACTTAATGTTTAGAATTTTCACCTTAACTAACTCTGTATGCTGATAGCTGTAATCTAAGCAACTGCATCGAGGACAGCAATGTGCAATACAAAAACCATGCTGAGTACCTGACATCTTGGTCTTCTCAATGTGCTCCATGTGTAATGTCTTATCAATTATTACTATATTCTCTTTAAAACAAACTTTAAAAAAAGTTTAAAAAGTGAGAAGAACAAAAATTTAAGGTTTCTTGAAAGCAAGTGGTAATATGAAACCATATATCCAGTCTTACATAACTATATCTATTAACCTGAGCAACAGATTTGCTGATAAAATAGATAACATATCAACTATTGTTAATCAGTTATTCTTGGTTAGAAAATCTACATTATATACTGTTGTATGTTGCCCTGTTTCTTTATTTGCTTTTGCTTTTTGTTCTTGCTTTGCTTTTACTTTTCAAAATAAAATTACATCAAAAAGTAAAAACAAACAAACAAACAAAAAACAAAAAAGGCCAGTAGAAATCAACAGTACAATTATCCAAAGCATTCTGTATATATAATTAAATACATTTTTTCCCTTCTTTAATTTGTCCTTTTCCTCATCCCAGTTTTTCCTTCTCAACCTCATTAAAAAAAGGAAAGAAAAATTCAAATTCATAGAGTGAGGAATGAAAATAGTAAAATCACTACAGACCCTATAGAATTTCAGAAGATCATCAATACTTATTTTCAAATTCTTTACTCTCACAGAATGGAAAATACAGAAGAAATGAACAGATTCCTGGGTAAATATGAACTACCAAAGCTGAATCAAGAAGCTATACAAATTCTGAATGGCCCTATCAGTCAATTAAATTGAAAATACAATCAAGACCTAGCAACAGTGGCAACAACAAAAACCCAGGTCCTGATGGATTAGCAGCCGAATTCCATGAGAAATTTAGGAAGGACCTGATGCCAACTCTAATCAAACCCCTCAATCAATTTGAAAGGGAAGTGATTCTCCCAAACTCAGTCAGGGAGACAAGTAGTTGCTTTTGACAGTTCGTTTTCTTCCCCTGCTTTTTTAAATTAAAAAATTAAAAACCAGATAAAGTCTGTCCTCCATAAAACAGTATTGTGCATAAATTTCTAAATTTTTCTTTTCAGGCTGTCTGCATCCTGAATTCATGGTGGTGGGTTTGAGTTCTACATCTCTTTATGCATCTTCAAAATGGTGATGATTATAGGGTCAACCATGAAGAACTTTTTTTTTTTTTTTTTTTTTTTTTTGATATGTAGTACAGGCTGGCTTTGAGCTCTCAGCAATCTTCCTGCATCAGCCTGCCAAGTGCTGGGATTACAGGCATGAACCACCACGCCTGGAAAGATTGTTTTAAATATTAAACGGGTTTACAGACTTTCTATATTTTCCTAACACATAGAAAATGCTGTTTTAAGTAGTTTAAAATTTTTTTTTGCTGCATTTTCCAGAAGATTCTGTAATAATATATTTATTTTTATTTTGTGGGGAAAAAAATGCCGGTAGCCAACAGAAATCTTGATTTACTACGTATGCTTTAGGTATCTATGTCTTGGGTATTTCAGTAAAAGATAATAACATGTAATTTCTATTAGTTCATCAAAAGGAATGGTTAGTGCTTGTATTATTTGATCAACCTGAAATGCATATATCTACTAATGTGAGGAACTACTTTGAAGAACTACTTTATATACAATAAAATAACCATAGTTAATTTCCTATCACTTTGATTTTTAATTCTGTATCATTTTTATTTTTTTCTCTTTAAAATAAAAAATATACAAATTTTAAAAAGATAACGTGCTTCTATATTTTACTTTTTCTTGAAAAAATAGAAAACTTGAATTTTTTTCTTTCTAACAAACTGTATTTGGTAGCATTCTCATTCTCAGAATCTCACTGGCACTGTACTTCATTTATGGTAGACACTTAAAGGAAACTGATTTTAAAAAAATTACAGCTGTACTCATTTAATATGAACAAAACACCTAGGACAAAAATATCTGAGCATTTCAACAACTCTGAAGTGATTTGGTGGCTTGCTTTCTCACTATCTTTCAATCATAAAACTAAACCTTAAATTAGGTCTTATTTAATTAAAAGAACCTGACTTTAATCATAGGTTCAATAATGTTACGTGCAGAAGAGAAAAAAAGAAAGAGCATGAAATGGCAACGTGCAGCAGTGTGGCCTTTGCATTTGTCATTCAGAGCAGATAATCCTGTGGCCCTCCATCTCTTGTCGGGCAAGAAATAGATTTTGATGCTATCTAATATTGATTGAACTGCCCCAGAACTGATGAGACAAGACTTGAAGGGTAGCGTTTTAAAGAAGCTTTTCTACATGTTCAAATCATACGAGGCTGAATAACCATAATTATAAGCAGAGGAGCTTTACTGACTTCTTGAAACAACTCTAGCCTACTGAAACTGAATGTACTGGTTATTTGAGGTTGTTTGGAAGGTTTTGCTTCTGGAGGAGTAGTGCAAGAGAGATAACCTGTGAGTGGAAATCCTCCTTATTTCCTGCTTCTGAGTTAATTTGCATCTAATCTATGTGGTCTGGGAACATGATGGCTTTATACTAGCTCCTATCTCTTTATTGAGAGTTTATTTATAATGGATTTAACACAATTTTAATCCTAGCAAAATAGACCAAGGAAAAAAATAGCAATTGTTCAGCCTTAGGGAAAAATTAGTTAAATAATTTAGATATAAAAATATTTATTTTAACTTTGAAAGGATAAGAAAAACTAATACAAAGAACTCTAATTGAAGTAATATTTCCAGATAACTTTCTTTCAGATAGGAGAATAAATAAAGCCCAGAATTCAATTGTTTCTTGGCTGAGTGTTTAATGGAATCCTACAGGCTTTTTCCTTAAATAAGTGACCTGATTAGATTTCAGGTATAATTAAGTGGAAGTTTTGAGGGCAGTACTTCACAAATATGATTTTACTATAAGAAATGTTCATTGAAAATAGCACTCCAATTTATTATTAAATGGAACAATTTCAATAATCGGTATTTCTTACATTTCTTAGAAGTCATAAGATGAAGATCTGTAATTGTTAGCTACAGCATAAATATTTTTACATTGATTCAGGAATTCATATATCTGCTTAGAATAATTTCTTATTCATAGATTAACATAGCAAGTGATTTGCAATAGAAGCATACTAATATGGAAAATATGCATTATATTTCAGAATTGGTGAAATTATGATCTTGAATACTCTTAGCACATAAGTTCTATATTTTTAGAAAAGAGTACATGGAAGGTCCATTTTGCCCAATTTGTTTGCTTGTCAAGTCTTGAAAACTCACTAACTAGGGCATGCTATACACATGAGGGGTGAGGGGTTTATGAGATAAAATCATGGACCAATTTGAAAATAATTATTCCCATTGCATATTAATAAATGGTCCTAAAACAAACAACAAGATGCCTTTATTTTAAAACTCACAGTTTATTTATTATGGAGTTTTGCATGAATTTTGATTTTTAAAAAGAGTTCACATTTTTAAATGATTTATCATGATCATTGCCATTTCTAATTTTTTTTCATAAAAGACCATCTCTTTCATCTCACTGTAATTCTGATCAGGCTGATACCTCTGTAAGAACAATTTGGCTATTTGTCTTATAGTATAAATCTAAAACTTGTTTCTTTATTCTGCACCACAGTTTTATTTTGTAGAAAAAAACACTACTTCTAAAGCAATCAGTTTAGGGTCGGCCAAATAGCTCAGTGGATACAAGCAGAAGTAGGGGCAGGGGGTTCAATTCCCAGGCCTGCAGTGCTGGACCTCTCCTGGGGTGTGCTGAGATGGCAATTGAGACTGGGCGTGGTGCCACATGCCTGTAATCCCAGCTCTTGGGAGGTTATAAACAGGTGGATCACTACTAGTCCAATCTAGCAGTGAGACCCTGAACACCCTGTAGACCTTTCCCTAAAATACTAAATAAATAAATAAATAAATAAATAAAATAAAGCAGTCAGTTTAACCACAAAAAATGGTACAGATTTAAGAATGATTTCAATAGCAGCGTTCTACTAAAAATGGCTATAACTTCACGCAATTTCTCTGGACATTGCTCTGGAATTGGGTAACAGTGTTTTCACTGACCAGAGGACTACCAGAAGCCCAATGCTTACTGAGGAAGGTCAGCATTTACTTCCAAAGCCAGTGATTTCTCTTAGACAGACATGCCAAATGCAAAGGTTTAACTGAAATGCAGCATAAAGTGTGTCTCCACACCTGTCCTTGAAGCATAAGTTTTACTTCGAGCAGAGGAATTGTCTGAATTAGTTTTGTTTATATTCAAATCCATCTTCTGTGTATTCAAAATTGAAAGGAAAACTGTTAATGTAGGTTGGTTGGCAGAACTTCAGACAAAATTAAATATCAATTGTATATCAGTACGATTAGCTGCTTTAATAAAAATTAGTCAGTTCTACTAATGAACTTTAGTTTCTCATTTAATATATGCTACCAAAATGAAGATCTTTGCAATTAAATTAAAAGTAAAGTATCAGGTATTATTATGGGTGTGACTAAAATTCAATTTAAAAGCTCTAAATTAAAGATTAGATTGTTTTTTTCTGGAAGTAAATTAGTTACCAAGATTGGTGGAAAATAGCATTGCAGTAAATATAAAAAGATCATAGTGTTGTAAACAAACTTAATTGCTCTTACATGTTTAGAAAGGAATGCCCCTTGAAAATTCCAACTTATTTCAGTGAAGTTTGTATTATAAATTACATAGATGATGAGATCATAGAACAATGCTTACTGGAGACATGAAACCTTATTCATTTGTTCTCTTTAGGGTTTCATGGTGGCATTTATTAAACAGGAAAATATTTCCAATTCTCATGTCATACTATAATAGTGCAGGAATGAACAACTCAGTATCAACCAAGTGCATCAATCATAAGTATTACAATTGTCTATGTTGAACAACTTCAAAATTCAAATAGGCAATGTTAAGAAATCCTATTACCAGCTTGTATTACTTTGTCTAGTTATGCTGAGATAGATTTTGGGATGAAGGTAGTTTGGAAAGCAGCTAATGCTTAAAGCATTTAGAACAAGTATAATGCTAAATATTCTGTTATGAAAGACAACTCTTAACATTTACTTTAAATTTTGACATGAAAAATAATCTCTGCCATGCTCTGTAGTGTTAAAATGAAATTTTTTTCAGGGTTTACTTTAGAAACTTGTATGCAGAGTATTTTGTTTTGGTAGTACTGCATTACTATAATAAGGATTCAGTATTTTTCCATTTACCAAAATTACTAATTAGAACTTATAATATTTTTTATATATTAATTTTCAGGTGGAGTAAGGAGTTCTTTTCATTAAAGGCAACAAATAACGTATTTTAATAATTCATCCACACCTCCACCAAATTTATGATTTTAATAATTTTTAAAAATTCTAGTTTAAGAATAATAAAACAAATTTATAATACAGATTTTATTGGTTTGTTGTAAGTTACTGTCTTTTCAAAAGTTTTTGAAGTTTAGCGATATATTAAGTCATACAAACCCTAATGCAAACAACATGATCTTTTATTTTTGCTTTTTATTTTTGGTACCAGGAATCTGCCAGGCAGGTGCTGCTGAGCTATTGTGCTGCATCCCGACTCCAACATGATCTTTTAAAAGCAAGCATATTCATATAACATTTCTGTTAAAATGAATGCATATTTAAAAAGCCTTAACTATCTTTTCATTTTATTTTGGAAAGCCAGGAGCTGTTCGATAAGCCTTAAAAGGAAGGATTTCACTTTGTCCTTCAAAATCAGCATAAGTAATAAAGTATTATCTCTCTCATCTTCTTGAAAAATCAGTACATCAGAAGATGTTTCACAAAACCCCACAATCTAAATTTAATTAACAGTTATGTATTGCTCCAAACTAGGGAAGTTTTGCTAGAAAAAAATCAACATGAATAATATGAGATGGTCAAGAACTAAAGTTTTCCTTGTGTCAGGGGCTGGGGATTTGGCTCAGTGGTAGAATGCTTGCCTAGCAAGCAGGAAGCTGTGGGTTTGGTTCTCAGCACCAAAATCAAAAAAATAAACCTCGATTTACTTAAAAAAAAAAAAATCTTCCTTGGGTGAAATTCCTGCTGCCATTGATAGCATGTTTAGCTGCCTACAGTTGTCAGTAACTTAATATTGAAAATGTTTGCTTAGGTTAACATGTGCTCCTTATTCTCTATGAAGTGTGTACTCCACCTACTTTTATTTATTTATTTTTTTTTGCATTTTTAGGGAAGGGTCTTCAGGGGGTACAGGGTCTCACTACTTCACCAGACTCATAATGAACCACCTGCTTACAGCCTTCCAAGAGCTGGGATTACAGAAAAGTTGAAAAGTGTCTTTTTTTTTTTTTGGCTAGCTCAGGCTGCCTTAATGGCAAGTCTGGTATGGCATATGGTTCTGGGGATGGAACCGCAGTATCCTGCACCTTGCATAAGCAGGCCATTAAACAACTGAGCTATCCAGCAGGGCCCCTGTCTACTTTAATATGTAAAGGAAGCAATGCATTTTATCCATTTCCCACATAGAGATGATGTAATTAAAAGATGCTTTGATGTTATTTTACTGTTGGAACATTGCTTTATTCTAGCTATAAAGAATGGCTTACAGAGTTTACGTTCATTGCAAATGACTTACAAAATTTAGATTAGCCGTGAAATCCAGTGGTTTTAAATTTTTGTAGAGATCTGTTTTTAAAAGAGTGATTGATGGTGCAGAATTTCAACTAGCAAAAAGCTGAATGATTGTGCTAAAGTTTATAAGTAAAGTGATCCCAAATTAATGTTAATACTTTAGAATAATAAAAATTGAGAAAGGATATGAGAGTAAATGCTTTCAGGTATTTTAACGAGATTCTTAAAAAGGCAAGATAATTTGTGATAAAATTGGAAGATTTTTCAATATGATCAGATAGGAGCATTGAAACTGCCTCAGTTTTACTTCTGTGCATGGAGGACAGAACATAAGGTGATTTTCTTAGAATGTGTTTCATTTTTTCCTGCTTGTTTTTAAATAGTGAGGTAAAGAGCAGCAGTCTTCAGCAAGGCTGACTTTCTGAAGTAATTTCTAATCCTCGGCATGCTTTGTTGTAGTGCAATGAAGCACAGCTCAGTAGAGCAAGTCAGATGAAAAGTTAGAAGATCAGAAGTTTGATTCCTGACCTTGTAACTAGAGGGCTAAGTAATTGGGGCGGGGGATGGCATTGGAAATAACATTATGGAAGCCTGAGTGCTTTCTCACAAAGGCTGTGAAAGAACAGATAAACTGATACCAGTAAAAAACCAAGATGTATTGAAAATGTAAACTTAATGAATGTTAAGGTGAGAGTAGGCTGAAAATAGGAGGATCACTATGAGTTCAAGCTGCATAGTGGGACCCTGCACCAAAAAAAAAAAAAAAAAAAAAAAAAAAAAAAAAAAAAAAAAAAAAAAAAAAAAAAAAAAAAGAAAAAAGAAAACCTAAAAAATACGAGAGTAAGGAAAGTAAATACACTTGAACTTGTAAGCTCTGGCAAAGTCATAGATATTTGATACAAGGTATTAATGCTTAAGCCCAGTGTCCAGAGACAGGATGCTGGGGAATGTGCTCCTTCTATGGCTCAGAAATTCAAGCTTGAAGTGGTGTTGTGAGTTTTAATCTAAGAGCTGTTTCAGAGTTTTTCACAACATGGCTTAATCTGTAGCCCCACAATGAGATGAGGACCAGGATAATTCTCAGTCTCACAGAGACTTTACAAGTCAACTTAACTGATACTTGAGAAACTATTTCAGAGCCATGATTGAGAAGAGTTATGCAAAAGGGAG
This sequence comes from Ctenomys sociabilis, assembly GCA_004027165.1. NCBI lineage: Eukaryota > Metazoa > Chordata > Mammalia > Rodentia > Ctenomyidae > Ctenomys > Ctenomys sociabilis. The sequence continues at coordinate 26,937 of PVKA01009477.1, read as the reverse complement.
ACAGTGGCATTGCAGTAAGAGGTGCCTGAGGAATGTCTTGCATACACTAATGTGACAACAGTATATATCATTCTATTATTCATAATAAGGAAAATTGAAGTGTTCTCTAGCACAATTAGCACACTTAAAATGTTTATTTTAGTGAACTCATGGATAATAAGTGCTGCTGTTGCCTGTGGGTATGTGCGAAGAGACAAAGGTGTTATCATGCCTTCAATGTTGTCATGATAGTAATTTTCTCTTGAATGAATGTTCTGTGATTATTAATGCATCAAATAAGAATGATTACTATTCAGAAGTTTGCAGCAATCATGATTCAATGTGATATAATGTTTCATTAATCTGAACCTTAGAAAGTCTGTGTCAATAGATTTTACTGGCTTACTAGTAATATATATATATATACATATAATATATATGTATATATATACATATATATTATATGTATATATATATATAATTTTTATTTTTTACATATTTTTTGGCAGAGCCAGGTATTGAACTCAGACCCTTGTGCTTGTCAGGGAAGCACTTATTCTACTGAAACATCTTCCCCGGCCCTTACATATGTTACGTAGAATGTTGTTGTGTTATCAAAAGAATCAAAATTAGATTTGAAAACCATGTAGGTTGAAGTCAACCAGTGATAGCCCTAAAAATCTGAGTTGATTATCTCTAAGAATTTCAGTGTAGTTTATCCATTAAAATGTATCTGTGTTTTTAAGAATTTCAGAAGAAAAGCTTAAATTCAACAATAAATATGCATTGTGACTCTCTCTCTTCATTGTTGGAAAGGCAAAAGGATTTCAGTATGAATGGAGAATATGACCACATCATACAAGACTGTAATTATATAGTTTGAGTTAGGTCTTAGCAGTTAGGTCTTAGTAGGTGTTAAAAAACATAGAAGCAAACAATAAATTTTTCATATCAGTGATGGACACATTGTCCAACTTTACTAAGTGTATTTTTGTGCTCACAGTATTGAAGATTAATCCCAAGGTTTTCAAATTGAGCCATATCCCTGGACGTTTGGTCATTTTGCCTTTTAAAATTTTTTTATTTTGAGCTTGTAGCAGCACTGCAGATATACTCTACAAAACAATTATGTGAAAATGGGTCTGCAAAGCAAGCTCAATACGGGAAGAAAAAATGAATGGGAAACCAACTAGATCCAAGTTCCATTTGGGGGCTTGGGAAGGGACGCTGGTCTGTCTTTGTTTGGCTCGCTTGCAGCAGTCACTCTGCAGCCCACACACCCAGGGCTACTGCAGGACAGGCCCAGTGCTCTAAGCGATGCAGCCTGCAGTTTGGTGGAGGCCATGTTGCTATAATAGGCTAATTATTTTTCACTAGGAAAAGAAACATATTGAAGAAGATATTCACAGACTAAGGAATTGGAGAAAGGAAAAGCCAGAGAACAAAGTCTGAGAAAGCACTGACAGACCTTTATGAAAGTTGAAAACAAGTACAGGGTCCTGATTAGGAATGTGGAATTAAACACTAAGAAGGGAATAGCAGGAGGTTTATGGGAGCAAGCAGAACTGGCAAATGACAAGAACCTGGGACAATAAACAAACAGGCTGGCCCAGAAAGAGGCACTTGCTCATCCATCTCACAAATACTAGGAAAGTTGTTCCTGTAGGCTATGCTGCTAACTAAACAAAGACTATCATAAGACACCCCAGGAAGGGACCCCAGACCATCCACAGCTGGGGGGCTTGTGAACATAGCCTTGCAATACCAAGTTCTCAGGTCACAAAGCGAGACTTTGTGTAGGAAGGAAGGGAGCATTGCAAATAGAGTGCCAGAGTGGGACCTTGGCCAGAACTGATTGCAGTTGTCAGAAGGCTTGGGCAGGAAGCCTCAGGAATAGCAGCAGGGTTTGGCATAGGGAGAAGAGAGTAGAAAGCAAGAGGGTCTATGTGGAAATCAGCAGAGAACTGGATACTAGACCTATTACACTGCCTCCTTGGGTCTGTAATGTAATGGAGGCAAAGGTTTTCAGTTAACCATGTCTGCAGCATGTAGAGTGGTAAGGTCTGTGGTTCACCTGTTCACCTGGAACACTAAGCTCCATACTCACAGAGAGACAACTGCATAAACCACAGGGAGAGAACAAACCAGGGCCCAGCAGGAGCTGTATGTACTTGAAAGTAGGTAAGGGGAAGAGGCATCTTGCGGTCACAGTGAGTCTGCAAAGAAGTAAAAGTACAGGAAAGAGCCAAACTCAGAAATCCATCCAGACACTGATTACAAATCAAAGTATCCTCATTTGTGAGTGTGTAATAAAGCTCACTGTTTCAGTTCAGAGTGTAATTTGAGTATGGTGGTAGGGAAGATTCCCTGGAGCCTAAGATGAATTTTGTCATCAAGACACAGAAACTTGGATCTGTTGGGCAATGTTTATTCTTTAGAGTATTTCTATTGATGAAATTTTAATTTTGATTTTATGAGTTTTATTATATTAAACAATGAGTGTTTAACAGGAATGTAATAATATGAGCTGGAAGCATGCTGTTCCAAAGGAGCAAGGAGCAAGGAACAGAGCCTAAGGCAACTGGCTTAGGCTGCAACCTGGATACAGGGTAAGTTTCTGTTCTTTGTTCCTTTACCTAGGACTTTGCCTACTAGTGCTGTGTAGATTTGAGGTTTGGTGAACGCTGGAAGGTGAAGTAAGTAGCAGTTTGTTTACACCAAATGAGTTATACACATTCTTTAGGCTGATGTTAGCCCTCAACAAATGTGAGGAGTTTCAGTGGCTCAGGACTCACTCAGAGGACTGGTCAGACAGCTAAGCAGACCAAGTACCTGCTTAGACAAAGGCAGGGACCAAGTTCAATCCTTAGCACCACATACTGGGCTGGCCCTGTCCCCTGGTGTGCTGAGCTGGTGATCAAGTCCTGGTGTGGTGGTACACGCCTGTAATCTTAGCTCAGGGAAGGCTGACACAGGAGGATCACTAGGAGTCCATGCTGCACAGTGAGACCCTGTACCAATACACTTAAAAGAAAAACGACTCAGAGAAAGATTAAGCTCCTGAGTCCTCTGCAGCTATTTTAATCTAGTCTTCTCATCTTTCCTTTTGGCTCCCTCTGATTCCATATAACACAGAAAAAAAATCACAACATAAAGTATTGAATTTTTGGTATTCATCAAGTGTTTGCAAAAAAGCAGCAAAATTTCTAACTTTGGCATTGTTGGTGAGCAATATAAACACATTTTTATAAGCTCTACAATGAAAATACCAATATCACTTTACCAAAAAAATAGACTTTACTTCAGTTATCATACCTAAGGCAGTCTGCACACATGAAAACAGCAAGTTCCATACACATATATTGCTTACACTGATAGCATGTATGTTTTGCCCTCAGGGACTTTTTGTAGGTTATAGTTGACATGTTAGTCTTCTTTCTGTGTTGTCAGGAGATTCTTACTATGTTATGTAGTGTGTAGATAATAGGAACACAGATTATCAATCAGATAAAGTATTAAATATACTGTGTACTTAGAAGACAGATCAAGAATTTTGCATCAGCTGTGTCCTTACCTACATGACCTAAAAGATATTAGCACAAATAAAAACCTACGCGAACTATAAAGTAAACACAAACAAAAGCCTACCACAGAAACAATCTCTGATTCAACTGTCATGATCAAGGGAGTCTACGCATGTGACAGTTGTATATTCTAGGCGCACATCTCATTTACACAGACTTCATATGTGCTCAGCTTGCCTTTCCTATGTGGCACTCTTGTCATTTCTCTTTCCATTTTGTCATTAGCTTTCTACTATATTGCATGACATAAACTTAGCAGGAAACTGAGATATCAATAAAATAAAATAATAAAATAAAATATCAACTATGCAGTGAGTGCTTAGGATAGATGTCAGATTGTCTCATCAGCTGTGTACTTGCTTAAAATTTCTAAAAGATAACACTAAAAATAAAAACTTTTGTGAACACTAATGGAAACACAAACTAAAGTCTAACACCCAAATAATAATATCAACTATCATACCCAAGGCGATCTTCATATATGAAGACTATATGTTCTGTACACAAGTATTCCTTACACTGATAGCACATATGTTTTTTTTTCCTACCATTTTGTATAGAATCCAGTTGAAATCTTTTTCATTTCTCTGTTGTTGCAGTCTCTTTGTGATTCTGTGAATGCCTGTTCACCTGTCAGCTCACCAGTGTGCAACACAATTTTTTTTTCATTTTTGTGTATGTTTGTAATTCCATGGACAGAAACATTTTGCTTTTCTTCTTCTATTAATGATTTCTTATGAGCTCTAGTGCCAATCCTCTAAGATTTCTTTGTGATATTTTGTGCTTATTTTTTTCTTTGTAAACTATCAAGTTATGCCACACATGTTTAGGATTAGGCAAAATGCACCCATTGGCCAACATTTTGTTTCTCAAATGACATCATAGCTGCTGCATTCCTCATTAACAAGTTTACTCTGACTTTGGTTCTGTTGTAGGAAGTTTCCATCTCAGGCTTCAATTTTATTGAGGTGTCCCCATCAATATTTTCACCATGGTAAAATGTTGACATCAGTGGCACCAACCATCTATGGGGCCAATGTTATATCTTTCTGAAATTCAAAGGTTGTATTATACAATTCTCTGTTTTGAAATTGTAACATTTCACTTGGAATTTCTGCTTTTGTTCCTTCACACAACTTGTGTGCTAGCCAACTTGTGCTTGGTTCGCAAATGTAACATCAGTCAGAAGTTGGTAAACCAGTTGTTTAATGTCACATTTTGATTATTTCTGGAGATGAGAGCAAAAAAGTCTGTTCACAGCATCATTTGCTTTGTTATTATACGAATAAAGGCAGATGGCTGAGTTCCAGGATAAATGTCTAAACTGAAAGCAAAACAAGTCTATGCATCTACAAGGGCATGAATATTTATGTTACATTTTGACCCACTGCTTTTCTATAAGTTTTTTTACATTTCTATATCACCACAAGAAATTCATGCAAAATAGAGCAGGTCTATGAATGCTTTCATTTCAGCTGGTGAGGTGTCATAATAAATACATTTTTGAATGTGGGTACTGGTGTGTAGAGAACAGTTTATTCACTTTTCAGCCTTTGTGTATTTCACAGCATCTTTTAACATGCTGTCTGTTATAATTTCCCACATTAAACTGTAGTGCTGGCATTCTTTACAACACCTTTCACCTGTGACAAGATGCTAACTATATTTTTGTACCTGGTTCTGACATTAAATGATTCCACTGGTTGCATGGGTATTTTGAAACATTTTGACTAGTCAGATATACTCTCACAGGTGGCTGGGGAGATGGCTCAGTGGAATAAGTGCTTCCCTGGCAAGTGCAAGGGCCTGAGTTCAATCCCTGGTTCCGACAAAAAAAAAAAAATCCAGATATACATTCACATTGCTGTTTTCTTCATCATCTGAATCAAGAAATGACAGCATGGATTTTACCATAATTGAACATCTGCTGAAGATATAGTTCAGTAGAACAATGTCTGCTTGGCAAGCACAAGGTCTTGATTTCAGTTTTAAGTAAAAAAATCATTATCGTCTTCCAAGCATTAATATTCAGAAGATTCACTTTTGACTGCCTTCAAAACTTGAAAATCTGGGTTTCCGTGTGGTACTGCACTGAATTGGTTTGAGAAGTGACAGGAAAATAATTTGAAATCAAATCCTCAAGTACTGTGGTCTATTGGACACTCTGTGAGGCTTGGCCAAACACATGGGAAGCAAAGTTATGTGGAGCATAAGGTGGGTGAAGAACCTGTTTTGCAACTTTTGCACACCCTCATTACTGCTTATCCTACCAAGTGGGTAAACACACAGATTCCTTTCTGTAGAGGGTGCTGAGACACACAGTTGGCTATTATTATTGCTGAAATACAGACTTGCAATATAAAAGTAGGGGATGTGCCAACTGTGCTCAGTCTCATATGTCTTCATGTTTGGCAAATGTGTATTTACTTTCGGTTATTGTTTTCCTCTTCTTTTTCCTTACTTTGTCTCATTTTCCTTCACTTTTCCTCTTTCCTTCCCTTCTCCATCTAGGATATATTTGGGAGGTCCTTGATATGTATTTTAATCTGAATGGCACCATGCATGGGGAAATGAGGCTAACACCCACTGAAATGGTGTAGAGTCTGAACGCCAGCTATCTCTGTTTTTTTTTTTAAATCAATTTTTGACCTTCTCCCAACTACTCACTATGTCGGATTATACTTCTTTCCCTTTGTGCTTCTTCTGTTGCCCTCACATTCTCTCAAGCCTGTTGGAATTACTGCAAATTTCTCAACACAAATCTTAAAGATAAGAACTTGGAGGGAGGTTCTTTAATCACTTAAAGGAAACAACTTTCCTTTTGAGCAGTTTCTTTTCCTGTCTGGGATGGGCAAAAGGAGAAAAGATAGCTAAGCTAGCTGTATTATTAATCTCTGTTAGTTCAATGAAACAAATAGTGCTTATATTATTTTATCAATTCTACATGTCTGTATCTTGTAATCTGAGCAACTACTTTGAAAATAGCCATATGCAATAGGATAACTGTTGTTAATTTCCTATCATCTTGTTTTGAAATTCTGTATCATTTTGTTGTTTTTCTCTCTACAAAATAAAAAGGAAACAACTTTCAGCTCAGACTAATATATCCTGAAAAACTATCTTTTAAACAACAAAGGAATCATGAAAGAAAAGCAATGCAATGACAGGAATCTTTGGTCAGTAACTTTCAGTAGTAGCTTTCATGTAGATGGCCTCATATTCCAATCAAGAAGCATGTATTGGTGATTGGATCAAAAATCAACTGAAGTCAACAACTTCTTCAGATAACTCACTATTATTGTGGAATGATGGACTGTGTTGGATTGTGTTGCTGAGTTCAGGCACCTATAATGGTTTAATGACAATGGAGTGCCCATCTTTGACAGGTCTAGACAAAAAAAGAGGGATACAAGGGAAGAACCATGATGTGTGTATAAACAGTACAGTTAGGGTAAATATGCCGCGTTTCTGCATAATTCTATGAGAAGCAAGATTTGCACTAATAGTGGTTGGACAAGATACTATGTCGGCTTCTAGTACTATGGACAACCACTAGGAAGATAACAAGGTAGAAAGCATTAATTATTGAATCTGTGATATAGTTCAACTATAAAAAATAAGTAAACAGCTATACTCTTTCAATTCACTGATTAGAGACATCTGCTATAATAAAGTCTGTAAATATAATATCATGTATGTACCTTGTACAATACCAAAACATTATGAAAACAGTGTGCAATGTATTAATTTATCAAATCTGTCCTGTTAATTTGTCTTGAAACTGTCTCATTGCTATTTGTTCTTCAATAAAAAAATAAATAAAAATGAAGCTAAGAAAAAGAAATTAACACAACAAAATAAAATCAACTTAATGGCGTATAAAGATATATAATTTTAAATAAACTTAGAGCCTAAAAAATTAGAGAATAAAAACTAACATTTCATGTAATGGGAGACTAATAGCAAATAGTAGTAGCTATTTCATTATTAGACAAACTGGATTGAGAGCCAAAACTGATCAAAAAACATAAAAAAGGTCACTACATAATGATGAAGGCAACAATTCAACATGCAGCTGCAACAATTATAAATGTATATGCACTCAATCTAGGTATGTGCAACTTTAGAAGCAAATACTAGCAGACATAAAAATTATACATAATCATACAAAATGTTTATGATATATAAATAAATAATAGTAATAGAATAATAGCAGGGTACCTTAACACCTCACATTCACAAATAGATTGATAAACTGAACAAAACGAATAAAAAATTTAATGAAGAAATTTCAGAGTTGAACCATACCCGGAACAGATACTAACGTATATTCTATAGTTTTCTATTCAACAACAACTGAACCCACATTCTTCTCAGTAGCTCAGAAACTTTTTCCAACTGAGACCACGTAATTGGCTATAAATTTTGTTTAAATGAATAAAAAATAAAATAATTCCATGCATATTATCAACCCATAGTACAGTGAAGCTAGAATTGAATGGAAAAAGAAGCCAGAGAAATTTTGTAAATACATAGAGATTAAATGATTTACTCTTGAAGAATTAGTGAATCACAGAAGAAATCAAACATTTTCCAGAATAAAACAATAATGCTAGTAAAATGTACCAGAACTTATGGGTTACAATGAAAGCAGGTCTAATAGGGAAATTTAGAGCTGTGAATATGCATATCAGAAAAATGCAGTGGTCTGAAATAAGTAACCCAATCACGTACCTCAAGTTCTTACAAAAAGAAGAGAAATCCAAAACCAAAACTCTTTTAAGGGAGGAAATTATAAATGTCACAGTGAAACTGAGATAAAAAATTTAGAATACTAGTGAATTGAAGAACTAGGTAAATAAAATACAGAAAACTTTAGGAAACTTACCCAAAAGGGAAAGGAAAAACCCATAGAATTAGAAATGAAAAAGGAGAAATCACAGTAGAAACCTCCCTAAACCATAGTATTATAAATAACTACTTTAAAAACTTGCACTTTAATTAACTGGGGAAACTAGAAGAAAAGGACAGATTTCTAGATACATATGTATTCTCAAAACTCAAGCAAAAGGATATAAAAGCACAACAATTAAAAAAAGAGGCAGTAAAATTGAGGTAGTAATAGATACCTAGCAACTAAGAAAAGCCCAGAACTCAGAGTATTCATTACTGAATCCTATAAGAATGTCAGGGATGATCTGTCATCCAAGCCCCTCAAAATTTTCAATACAATTGAAAGAGAAGCAGTACTGATGAAGTCATTTCTGGATGCCAGTATTACCTTGATAGCAGAACCAGACAAAGTCCTAACAAAGCAGAAATCCATAGCCTCAATTTCTTTAGTGGGTATAAATGCAAAGATCATCAATAAAATCCTGACAAATACAATGATATGAATTACTGAAAAGATCATACATCACAAGGAATTAGGCTTCATCCCAGGGTGTAGCGATGACTCAACATAAATCAATAAATGTAATGCATCACATAAACTGAAGCAAGGTCAAAAAGTACACAATCAGGGGTTGGTGAGATAGCCTGTTGGTCTAAGCACCTGTCTGGCAAGTGCAAGGACCTGGGTTTGATCCCTGTATCTCATGATGTGCCTGGGGCTCACTGTACCAGCAACTGAAACCAGGCATAGTGGTGCATATCTATAGTGCCAGAGCTGGGGAGGCTGAGACAGGTGGATCACTGCAAGTCCAAGCTGTGTAGTGAGACCCAGTAGTAACTAACTAACTAGCTAACTAACTAACTAACTAGCTAACATGATCATCTCAATAGCTATACAGTAAGCATTTGACAAAATCCAGCATGTCTTCATAATTGAAACCTTGAAAAAATATGCTTAGAATAATTTTATCTCAATCTGACAAAAGTCATGAGAGGGAGGAATAATGGGAAGATTTTCCTCTAATATCAACATGAGAAGTTTGTTCACTCTCATGACTTTTGCTCATCATAGTCCTAGAAACATTAGCCAGAGCAAATGGGGTATTACCTAAACTAACTAACTTGCTAGCTAACTATGTATATTCAATTATAGTTATATAATTATAAACTATATTTATAATATATATATATATGCATATATTTCCAATCAAAAGATCAACAGTATTATCACAAAATGAGAAAGTATTCTATAATTTATATGGAACCAGAGACCTACAGTATCAAACTGAAACCAGGCACGGTGGCGTGTGCCTGTAATCACAGCACTGGGGAGGCTGAACAATAAGAGAAATTCTGAACAATAAGAGAAAATCAGGGGGAAACCCCAGATCTCAAGTTATATTAGAAAGCTACAGTGATAAAACATATCCTGATATTTGCACGTAAACAGACAGTGGATCAGTGGCATAGAATACAGGATGCAGAAGCCTGTACAGGCACATTCAGCCATTTAGTCTTTGACAGAGAAGCTGAAGACATGCTGGAGATAAAAAAGCCTCAGTGGAATTGCACTCGGTTTCATTAGAAGATTAAATCCTGAGTGTATATAATTTAAAGAGCACAACACATATTAGATAATAGAGCATAGGGAGGCAGTCATGTTGCAGATGCGAGAAGGATCTAGAGGTGCAGAGAGAGAACAGAAGGGAGAGGAATGAAAGGTAAAAAGAAGTAAGACATGATATGTACATACGTCAATCACCTAGGATAAATGTATTCATTACGTATCACAAACATGTACAAATAAAAATAAAACACTTAAAATTGTTATATTTATGTATTTTGTTGGATTTAAGAGGCAGGAAATATACAGCCAGGCTTAACCTTATTATCTCAATGTACCATATCAATTTCATGAAATTTTAAGGGATGAGTTGACTTTATACAGTAGACAGGTTATACCACAGAGTCACAGTGTAACTGCAGAACTTACTGTTCTTTCTGCTGTTTGATGCAGTGTTCATGTCACACAATGCCTGCTAGTCTAGACTGAGTTTTTACAGGTTGAGTTTATTGTGCATATAATTGCAACACAATTATTTCAAAAGATTAGTTCAGAGATTTTTATAAAAAACTGAAGCCATAAAGATAAAATGATTTCAAAAATCAATAAATGTAAAACATAAAAAAATTCAAAGTACAGCTAATTTTAATGATAACTATATCACTTCGTTAGAATGCTCTGCAACAATACAAGCAAACTACTTTTCTCTTAATAGCTCTGTTCATACTGTTAGTTTCCAATTTGAGGTAGAAATAGACTAGGCATTCCAGGCCTCCTGTTCTTTCAACTCTCTTTGCAAATTAAATTTAGCTTTTTTTTTTTTTTTTGCTAATTATTGTTTCTTTCAACCAGGTTTAAAAGAGTTTAAACCTATAACTAGATTTTTAAGCTCTTGAGAAGGCACAGGTGACTTTATGGCAAAAACCTCATTTCTTGTGAAAGCCACACTCTACAGACAATGAGATGGAAAGACAACTACAGGATACATCACACACTTGAACCATGGGGTCCTTGTTCCAATAAAATTCTTTATACTTTATCAAGTTTTAATTCTTTCTTTTGTACTCCTGGGTTTAAAATGGTGAATTTATTGAAAGAAAAATTATCTTTACATAAAATATAATTGCTTAAAACTATCTTGGGTTTATTTAAAATTATTTTATACTAATTTTCTCAATACTTATGAAAAATGTAGCTATTTAATGCTTTTTAATATTTCTTTATCTTGTTTCTAGTTAGAGTTCATATAGTTCCTAGTAACAAATATATGTTTATTTTTCTTGGAGATCTTGGTGTTATGTCTCAATACTGAATCTACTCCTACTTGCGAACATTCCTTCTATCCCATGAAGTCACAGCAAATATTTGTTTTAGAACCCTTTTTAATACATAAATGTTTTTCAAAATAATAGCAAGGAGATGTTATGACATATACATAGTGGGGTCCCCAAAGCCTCCTGGGCTTGTAGATGGATTTTGTAGATATAGGTGGATCACGGCTATGCGCCACTGGATTATGGGTGTGTGGTCTTGGATCAGTCCACTGATTTATTTAGCAGAGTTCTGGATGTGAGTGATGAATCTTCTGTAGAGAGAAGATCTACCCTGTGGTAGCTGGTAACAGCTTTGTAGCCTGGATGGAATGAACAGAGAAAGAAAGAGCAAACCTTTTTCATTTTTTGTCTTTTGTGCCATGAATTATTTCTCCTCTGCCTAGTTGTCTTACCCTGGAGCCAGCTGACTGTAGACTGAATCTTCTCCACACTGTGAGATGGAATGAACTTTTTGTCGTGTAGTTTATATATATTTTTTCCCAGCAATAAGAAAGTAACTGAAACAAGAGGGAATACAAATGCTGCAAGTATGGTTACTTGCAATAGTTTCTTAAAGCATCAATAAATATACGTTATAATGATCCTATCCTTCTTGTATAGTAGATTTGGGCTGGAGTTTCTTAAGAGAGAGCTCAATTAAGCTTCGTGCTGTCATCTCACATAGTCTTTGACAAAAACTGGTAGTTATTGGTATATTATCTATTACTGCTGATTTACCTGCCTCTCTGGAAGATTATTTTCCAGCTTTCCTTGGTGTTACAATTTTTTCAAGAGTATACTTCTCCTTATTCACTTTTCTTTCATTTTACCTCACACTTGGTGGTGGCTACTTAAGCAGCCATCTTGGACTACAAAGCAAAACTGGCACTGGAAGTGCTTCTAAAGATTTAGAAGTGTGAAATGATAAATCTTATGAAGCTTGGATCACTAATATCTGAAGTACTGCTCTATCAGCTCTGAACTCTGCATCTGAACCTTTTCTTCTTTTTGAAAACAAATATGTATCTTGCTGAAAGCAATGTTATGTTTGAGTGCCAGTGGGGGAGCAGTTCTGTCTAATTAGAGTCAAATTATAATTATGAATGTGAGAAAATGGCATACAGGAGTTAAGGAGTTGCTTGTTTCAATGCAAAACCTTGCAGAGGGACCAGCAAGATAGCTCAGTGCTCTAATGTGCCTGTTTAGGCAAAATGAGGCAGGTCAGGGGACTGTGGTTCATTCCCTGGCACCACAATGCCTTGCCAGCCCTGCTCTCAGGGTGGGCTGAACAGGACAAAAAAATAAAAATCAAAACAAAAACAAACAAACCACCTTGCAGAAATTAAGCCTGCTTGAATTAGACATGTAGCATACTCTAGATACACTTGACATTTGTGTTGAAAGTAGGTTATTTCAAGGCTGTGTAACATGATTCCTAGGTCCACTGACTCAGGAGGGTGAAGACCTGGGTTGGATCCAACTTCATTGTTTTGGAAATAACTTCAGAAAAATTGTCTAACCTCCTTAAGCTTTATATACACTTCATATATAAATAAAATATTGTATTACTTTCTGCATTGTAGGATTCTGTGAAAATTATATGAAATAATATATGTATTGGCTTGATATAGCATCTAGCATTTATTGTGAATTAGATGTATACAGGTTATATGTTATTACTACAAGGTAGTTTTTAATCAGTTAAAGGTAGAGGACACCTTTTTCTTCCAAATTGATTTCAATTGTGCTGCATTTGTTTCTTAGCATTATTATTCCTTATATGAATGATTTTTCAATATTTCTCCAGTCCTAACCTACTTCTTTTAACAGAGAATAAATTCATAGAGGATAAGAAGGAAGGTGAAAAACCAATATGCACTAGTCAGTAGCTCTAGGAGTTTTCTAACCATCAAATTTAGTAGTGGAAATTTGTAGAAAGCTCAACATAAAAACATGACATGCATGGTTTTCCTTGATTTTTGGGAGCTGATTATGAACTACAAGATTCAAGATGTGGAGTACATATCAATATGACAGAAGTATAAAGTCCTGTGGTATTACAAATTGTAAAGCTTCAAGGAGCTAAATTTATTTTCTAGGTACATCTTCTTGATGTGTTCACTGTAAGTCCAGATTAGAACTGCAAGAGGCAGTTTCCATTGCATTGTTTATTTTACATTCTAGTTTAGATAATTTGCTGAGATACCCATGCTCCAATTTGAATCTGACTATTGGATTTCTTTCTCATTTCTTTGGCCTAATTTGATCAATGGGTAGGGATCTTGAAACTGGACATTGAAGACAGTAGGGTCAGGTGCACATGTGCAGCTCAACGTTCCTCTTTTTATATTACACAACCTGAGAGATGTTGAAAGAGACTTGAAATCATAGAATATCCTCAAAGCACTTGACTCAGTGCTTTTTTGATGAAAGCCACAAATGTGGAATCCTATAGGATTGAAGGTGACAGTAGTGACTCTAACTGCTTTCATCTGTCTCTGTCTGAGAAATGTAGTTAGACACTATGCCAGGTGAACTTTGTTTCAAAGTTTGTTAGCTTCAGTTCATTCAGTTATAAACCCAACAAGATTTAAAAGTTTTAGCTAAATATTTAATTAATTGATAACAAATTTGGGTTTATCTGAGAAATGCAGTTCTACTAAAATAGGTCTTGAAGAATCTGTTTATCTAAAGGATAATCACTGTTTTCTCTAGGAGCATTTCAGTATCAGAAACAGAGATTCTTACAACATTTTCAGTTGTAAAACCGAAAAGCTTTGGTAGTTATTTGACTAAAGCAACACTTTGAAACAAGTGAAGAGTTTAGATCTGGGTTTGTGATAAATCTCTTCCTAATGTCATTTAATTTTCTGTCTGAAGTTGCTAGGATACTAGTTTAAAGAGACAACTCATTTGATTAACTGCGAAGAGAAATTGGTTTTTATGAAGAAAAAAAAAGTTCATACATTTATAATAGGCCAGGTCAGACATAGATCTATATTAGCTAAATGTTAAGCATATGATCTTCATGACCCTTTTAAATACTGGAAGGAAGAGCACCATTTTTTTTCCTAAAATGAATGACACAGAATGACTTTTGGCTGTGTTTCACTACAAAAATGCAAACCCTGTTGGTAAAAGGGTGCCCTATGAGCTGAATATACAAATCTGATAATGTTTAAGAAAATGATGTAATTCACGAACAGTGATAATCTTGAATATTTTCTATGACTAATACCTATTTCCTATACTGATGTAGTAATATTTAATTCCATATTCTATTTTTATAATAAAAGCTCTGGGATATCAAGGCAGGAGCAAATAACAAAAGATACGAGTAGCGTCACACCCACCTTAAATGCAGCAAAATTGTTTCTTTGGTTACACGGCTTCTTTATAGTATGACAGGAGTCCCATTTTTAATATTGAAAGCAACTTCATCATATGGGAATAATGCTCTGTCATTTTTCCATTTTCTGAAACTCAAATAGCCCCTATTGAATATAATGAATAAAAGCTTAAAAAGATTGTTGAGTATATCATCCACAGGGCCGGCCAAATAGCTCAGAGGATAAAAGCACCTGCTTAGGCAGACACAGGAGCTGGAGTTCGTCGCCCCCCCACCCCCCGGGGGCCTACCGTGCAGGCCCCGCCCCCAGGACATGCTGAGATGACTGGGAGTGGTGGCACAAACCTGTAATCCCAGCACTTGGGAGGCTGTAAACAGGAGAATCACTGCGAGTCCAATCTATGCAGTGGGACCCTGTACACACTGTCCTAAATACAAACAAAACAAAACAAAACAAAACAAAAAACCCAAAGAAACAGAGCGTCCATGGTACAGTTGTTGATCCAAATAAACCAAAATTTACACTTCACACGCTAGTTTTCTATGTAAGACATCATGGGCTTGATATATCTAGAGAAGAAAGGTGATGCACTCTTTGCACAGGGCATTTCCCACAAGTGTGGTGCTGTCAAGGATGAAAAGTGCACTGATGGGTGAAAGAGAAAGCCTGAAACTTTACTACTGTGAAAAATCTGCAGGGAAAACTGCAAAAATGGACAGTAGGAGAGGGACCATGCCAAAGGCTGTTCTTATTGTTTGTTCCTCAGCTTGAAGGGTTGCAATAGTAGGAAATAAATGCCATTTAAATTTTTTATTTCATTATAGTTGAAGTTGACTGGAAGGAGAAAAGTGGGAGAGAGGAGCAATCTAGGTTTCTAGGCTTTTGAATTTTCTTTTTTCTAAATTTAGAAGACAGGTGTTCTAAAGTTCTTCATCTGGCCGCTGCCTTGAGATCGCCCTCTCTTCCTAGTTAATCATCGTGATCCTCTCCTTAACCACTCAATTGCCCCATTCCTTCCTTTCATAGTACTCACTGTTTGAGCTCATTTTGTTGATATGTGTACTATGCTTTATTAATTTTACTACAATGTAAGTGTCACGAGATCAGTTTGCCTTTCAATGTACTCACTGGTATTTTGCTGAGGTCTAGGATGCTGACACCTAATAAAAACAGAATAAATATTTATTAGAATACTTTACAAGTAAAGAATGGTTCCACTATTATAAAAGGGTGCTTTGGAAAGTGTTATAGTAGAATCAGGTCTTGTGGAAAATGAGACAGATAATTTAATATTTGGGTTTTTTAATCAACAGTCAGGTTTACCATTCCTTTAAAGTATTTTATTTCAAGGGCCATCAAGGTAGTTCAGCAGACTAAGTGCCTGCTTAGGCAAGCCCAGAGATGGGGTTTGATCCCTGGCATCACATGCTGCACCAGCCCTGCCCCAGGACATATTGAGCTGGCCACACAGTCTGGGCATAGTGGTGCATGCCTGTAATCTCAATGCTGGGGAGGCTGAAAACAGGAGAGTCACTATGACTCTGAGCTGTGTAGTGAGACCCTGTACCAAATACATTAAAAACAAACAAACAAACAACCAAATAAATAATAAATATTTTGTTTTTCAGGGTCAAGGGCTTGACTAATAGACAAACAATATCCCTGGAGGAAAGCAATCATCATTAATTTAGTATCTTATACCACATTTCTCCTTCAGGGCAGAGGTGCAGTGGTGTATACTTTAGCCCACAGCAGAGTACACCACGTTGCACTGCAGAGGAAGAACGCTGACAGGAGAAGCTCGTGTCCATGTCCATGGTCTTACCCCACACTCCACCACTCAGAAGCAGTTGATGCAGTGGAGGAGGGAATGGCCTACTGAGCACTCAGTAGGAAAGCAACATTCCTGGGTGGGAAGCAACAGCTCCAAAGGGGAGGATTATGTCTCATAGGATGAGGTACATGCTATGAACCAGAAAGCCATAGGAGGTGCTGTCTCCCTCAGCCAGAATGCGCAGGATGTGGAATGGCAGATGTGGGAAAAACGGACTGCACTGAAAAACATTTGCTTCTGATTCCAGCAATTTAGAGTATTGCGGATTTGGAGATTTTAGTGTCTCATGTAGAATGCTTCACCAGGGAGCAGTTATTGTTCCAGTACACCAGAAGAGGAGACTACCACCTGGCGTTTTTGAGTCAGTCACTGGCATGGGAGAAAGGTGTGTGTGTGTGTGTGTGTGTGTGTGTGTGCTGGATGCAGGGATGAGTCCCAAAGATCAAAGGGAAACTGTTGCTGCTCTACAATTGAGGCATCAAGTAGGATGAAGTCTAGAACTCCCAAGGACATCTCTGCTATGTCGAAAATGTGGAGTGGATGGAAAATCACTTATGAAAGAGGCAGGGTAATGGAGAGATGGACCCTTGCACACTGAAATTTTGAGTCAATTTGGTAGACACTAAATGTAGAACAGCTAAGATTCTAGTTAATGAGGGAGAAGAATTTTTTTCTTTCTTTCTTTTTTTTTTTTTTTTGTAATTCAGGATGTCTTAAGGGAAGGTCTGGTGCAGCTGTGGAGCTGGGGATTGAACCACAGTCCTCTGTGCCTGACTGCATTTTCCAAGTTGCACTTTAAACAACTGAGCTACCTGGAAATCCCCTCTAGCTAATGAGGGAAATAAGAGATGATGAGTTGTTAAAAAAGTCATACCTTTCTATTCGTATTTCTTCTTTTGAGTTCTTGTAATAGGGAGACTATACAATATTTACACATGTGGGTCTGGTTTATTTTGCTTATAAGTATATGTTCAAGTGGCATCCACTTAAATATGAAGGCTTCAAGTTATCATTCTTTATAGCTGAGTAATACTCCATTGTATAAAGATAACCATATCTTTTTCAACCATTCCTCATGTGATTGGCAAGATTTGGCTATCACAAACTGTCTGCTTCTTGTACTATGGATAACCACTAAGAAGATAACAATGTACAATGTATTGATTATTGAAACTGTCTTATTAATCAGTTTTGAAATTGTCTCATTGTTATTTGTTTCTCAATAAAATAAAATAAAAGTAAAGTAAAATAAAAAAAATAATAATAAAAGTAAGACATCAGGACCAATTAGAGTTGAAAAGAAATGGAAAAGTTTTGAAAATACATATGTTTAGCTAAAGTACTCCTATTTCCTTGTGGGTTTCACATACGCTATTATTAATTTTATAATTTGTCCTTATGTACTAGACCATCCAGTGAGACCTTAACTGGAGGAGTAATTAATATAACCTGCAGGGGTAATACGGTGGCTATTGTGATCAGATATCTGCTCACATAGAGAAGGGTGGAAGCTTTTTCTTTTTTCTTCAATTGAGGTGTAGACTTGTTTAATTACTGTTTCGAACCCCAAGGTGTGCCAAGGGTGGCTCCTACTGGTAAGTGGTCAGAGTGGATGGCGTCAGCCACACTCCAATTTCACGTTGCGTATCTGCTGTGAAATGCAAGACTGCATTGTCCTCTATGAACAGTATGGTGAGCTTTGTTACTGAGGTGCACCAGATACTTGCTTGGTTGAGCTTCTGCTTCACAGAAGTTTTGTGAAACCCTGCCCTTTTCTGTCCTTTGTGACCAGGAAGGGTTTCCCTCCCTGTGACTGCCTGCTGCATGGCCTACATGTTCTGCACTTCACTGACACACTGATTTTGAAACATGGTGCAAATATATTCTGTCCACAGGAGATATATTTTTTAATTCAAAGGTACATGAAAATTGAAAGTAAAAGGATGAAAAATATACAAACACCAAGTATAGGAAACACAGATTTTGGAACACAAAAAATGTTATTACCATTTTTTCTTTTATTTTCCATATCAGTCATACATTTCTGTCTCTTGGCTCTTCCCTATTTTCTTTTTGTAAGTACTTCCTAATGTAAGATTTAAATTTTCATTATTATCTTATTCGCAACTTGTAAAACTTTTAAATTTGAGAGTTGTTCAAGGCCTTCCATTTATATCTAATCAGACTTATATTTTGATACATCAGAAGTATACATCATAGTATAAAGAAATGTGCACTTACGTGTGCTATTTTCCTTTTTTATGTTATTGCTATAATTATTACATTGACTAAAATGGCAAATTTAATAATTAATTACTATAATTATTAATTTTGCCAAATTTAACAATTTTCTTTAGCTTAGCACAATGCTGTCTTCACATACCTCTTTTTGTGCTTATGTAGGTAGATATATTACATGCATTTTATATTTATAAGAATAACAATATAATGTATAAATAATTTTATTCAATTACTAGGAAGAAACATAAGTATTTGTACTTGGCATTTTCATAATTCTATGATTACCTTTAATAGTGGTCTTTGTTTGATATTGAGGGTTGAAAGTAGTACATGGGGTCTCTTGCTTTTAGCTTGAAGGTCTTATTTGTTGTTGTACATTTCCATTTGTATTTCTGCTTTTTGCTTCTTATACTAGGGAGACTATATGATATTACACATGTGTGTCTGTGTAACACATGAATGTTTATTTCACTCATGAGTATATGTTCAAGTGGCATCCACTTCAGTATAAATGCTTCAAGCTTATCATTCTTGACAGCTGAATAATACTCCATTATATAGAAATACCACATCTTTTTCAACCATTCCTCATGTGATGGACATCTTGGTTGTTTCTAAGATTTTGCTATCACAAATTATACTGCTATAAACATAGGTACACATATATCACTATGATATAATGTTTTCAGTTCCTCTGGGAAAATTCCCAGTAGGGGGCTAGCTGGCTTGAATGTGATTTCTAGTCCTACTCTTTTGAGGAATCTCCACACTGACCTCCACAATGGTGTACCAGTCTACATTCCCACCAGCAGTGGAGAAGTATTCCCTTTTCCCCACAACCTCTCCAACATTTGTTGTTGGTTGATTTCCTTATGATAGCCATTCTTTCTGGAGTGAGAAGGTATCTCAATGTTGTTTTTATTTGCATTTCATGGATCACTAGCGATGAGGAGTATTTTTTCATATATTTATTTGCTTCTTTAATTTCAACCTCTGAGAAGTGTGTATTCATCTCATATGCCCATTTCTGAATTGAGTCTTTAAATTTGAGGGCCCTGTTATATATTAGTTCTTTATATATTCTAGACAGTAGACCTCTGTCTGATTGCTTATTAGTTAGGATTTTTTCAAAATTTGTGGGTTGTCTTTTCACTCTGTTGATGATTTCTTTTGACATGGAGAAGTTCCTTAAGAAGAGTTGATCCCAGCTGTTGATTCTTTCAAGTGCTTGCCATGTGAATATATGTTTGTTCATGAACTCTTTACCTACCCCTATGTCTTCAAGAGTTCCTCCTACTTTCTCTTCCAAGAGATTGAGTGTTTCTGTTTTAATGTTTAAATCTTTAATCCATTTTGACTTTAACTTAATGCATGGTGATAGAGCTGGGTCAAGTTTTAGTTTTCAGCATGTAGAAAGCCATGTTTTCCAGCACCATTTGTTAAAGAGGCTGTCTTCCAGTGAGCTTGTTTAGCCCCTATGTCGATGATCAGGTGGCTGAGTGTGATTGGAGATGCCTCTGAATTTATATTTCTCATAGGTAAGCTTGCTAATAATAATTGTCTGTTTTTATTTATAGTTTCAAAAAAGTGATCTCTAACACTCATGCTCACATGTCATAAGTAATGAATAATAATTTATAAATCAATGTACATAAATGGATTTTTTATTGTCACTTAAGCTATTGTACAAGATGCACAATGATTTTTGGTATTTGAACTTTGAAATTTAATTTGGTTATTACTGTATCCATTATTGAAAGGAGAGTCTTTTGATATTATCATGTTGCTGTTTATTTTTCTCTTAAAGTCTGTCAAAATTCACTTCATATATAGTATTTAGAAACTCTGAGGTGTGGTACAAAAATATAAATTATATAGAAGAAGAATAAGAATAGGCACCTTTGCTTTCTTGATCACTAGTAATATCTCTCTTTATGTCTTGTAACAATTTTTAATTTAACATCTTTTTATGTGAAATCTGTGTAGTTACTCTTGTTTAGTTTCCTATCACCTCCAGGTTTTGTTCAGGTTATACCCCACATGACTCTTATACACAGCATATAATTGGATCTTGATTGTAAAAAAAATTCAATTACTCAGTCTTTTTAATTTTGGAGCTTAATCATTTATATTAAATTATGACAGGAAAAGAATTCTGTCATTTGTTACTTTTTTTGTATGTCTTACTGCCTTTTGTTCCTTCTGGTCTATTGTTTCCTTTGTGTTGCATTGATTTGTTTTGCTCATATCTTTTGATCCTTCTAATTTACTTTTGTGTATTTTCCCTGTTGCCCTCCCTGTCTCCCTGCCTCCTCTCCATACATGATTACAGTTGGAATTATATATGCACCAGTCAGAGTTTTTCTAGAGGAACAGATATAATACAAGGAACAGCTATAACACAAGATGCATAAATGCGTAAGAAATTACCAGTTTGACCTATGATGGTGAGCCACAGAGTTGGATGAGGAAGGGTGCAGAGGGCTTCTGCTCACTGGAGACTGAGGGATTCAGTCCAAGTCTGGAGGTCCCTGCAGTATTCTGAGCAGGTCTGTATAAAGAGACCAATGGGTCAGTGAGGGAAGGCTGATGAGTCTACACTGGAAAGCTGAAGGATTCAAGGAGCAGGTGAAGAGGCTGCACTAGAAGCCAGAAGACCATGTCCAAGCTGATTGCAAAGACCAGAGTTCCTCCAAGGAAGTGGAATGCTCTATCTTTCCTCAGTTCCCTTTTTTATCCTTTAAGCAATGAGTCACTCTAGGATGGGGCCGCCACTCCCTAGACTGACCTTCCCAACCTGGGCAGGGGCCTTCATGCTCTTGAGAGGGACTTCTATGCCTTAGGGTATGGAATTGCTGAGTCCATTTAGTTAAGTTTTTAACTTCTCAAGTTGACACAATTATAAAATTATATAAAAATCTATAAAAGGTAGAAATCTAATTTAAATGGACAAATTCAATTTAATTGCAAGAAGTCCCACCCCTCTACTATTGCACAACTTCACTTTAGAAAATGTATATGAGAAATATATTTTTGAATACAGTGTACACATTAACATAGATTTTCATTTTTTTAGGAAATATTGTTTCTATTTAAGTCTTAGGCGTCATTGCTCATATTGTTATCTCTACTTGAAAAATCTTATATTTTTGTGCATCTCTGTGTTATATCTATTGTCCATTTGTTTCAACCTGAAAAACTCGAAATTTTTTTTGTTTTCATAATGTTTTAGTATCGTACAAGGTGCATACATGATATTATATTTACAGATATTATTTTAGCAGATGTCTCTTATCAGTAAATTAAGAGTGTAGCTGCTTACTTATCTTGATTTTTATACCTGAATTATATAAAAAATTCAATAATTATTTTCCTAGTGGATGACCATAGTACTAGAAGCCGACATAATATCCTGTCCAACCACCATTAGTGCATATCTTGCCTCTCATAGAATTATGTAGAAGCACAGTGTTATCTATCCCAACTGTACTGTCTATACACACACATCATGATTTTTTCTTTCTATACCCCTTCCTTTGTCTACACCTGTCAAAGGTGGGCACTCCATTGTCATTCAAGTAACTTAAGTGCTTGAACTCAACAACACAATCCAACACAGTCCAGTATTCTACAAGAATAGTGAGTTATTCAAAGAAGTTGTCGACCATAGCCATTTACAGCTCAGTTTAATATTATGGCCTCACGATGTATACTTCATTTTTATACTTTTCTGCTGGATGGTTAAGACCTAGATAGATCAAGACTTATATACCAACACATGAACTTTATATTTCCTATGTGGTCAGTGAAGTCCTCTCAGGGTTTATCTTGTAGTCCTGTACATTATTCTGTAGTTCCTTTGTCTGTGTCACCCATGTGGATGAGTCATGGCCAATGCTTGACCAGTTTGCTCTCTGTGAGAGCTTGAGAGAAAGTTTTCTCTTCATGTGACTCTCCCCAGGCACACTATAGAACTTCAATCTCTTTCCTCTGTGGCTCCTTAATCTTCTTGTTCAGAAAATTTGGAGCTCACGTGAGTTGCATGATGTTGCAGTACAGGTTCTCCTATGTCCTGAGTCTTCGCTGACTCTGAAAGGCTAGGGCCAAAATGTTGGCTGGCCTTGTGGCTCTTCTATTTCTCCTATGCTTTGTAAACTAGAATTTTCCATGAAACACGACACAAGCAAGTAAGGATCTTTTGACTACCCCTAATTTTTTTATATATGTAATCAGTCAAGTGGTAACAAACTCTCTCAGCCTTTGTTTGGGAAAGTCTTAAATTCTCCTTTAGCTTGAAATATTTTTACTGGAAGCAATATTTTTAACAATATTTTTGTTGAATGAAAATGCTTATGCAGTTTCTTTTGTGAAGCAAACCACTTTATCTCGCTGCTTTCAATATTGTTTTTTGTCTTTTATTTCAGTTTTATTATATCTCTGTGTTTCTCTGTGGATGTATCTCAAATTTCTTTTAGCTTCTTAAATCCGTAAGTCCTTTTTTCTTTAAATTTGATTTGAAAATATTTCAGCTACTATCCTCTAAGAGAACTCTCTTTCTCTTTTTCTCTGCTTTCTCCTTCTTAGTACTTGTACAATTTTTGCTGGAGTATGTCACTCATCCTGTGTCACTGTATCCATTTCAATCTTGTTTTAGGATGTGGCATCAAAACAAAAAAAAAAAAATAGCCACTTCTGCAGCACTCTTTTTACGTGGGTTTTACACAGGGGAAGATTTTCATCAGTTTGTCTAGCTGGAGAGTCTAGGACTTCTGAGCCCACTTGTTCTTTTTGGCTTCCAGCGGGGGGATGGCAGCTCCAAAATCTCATTCACCTCACGTTTTGGCTGCTTTCAGATTCTTGTACCTGTTTGCTTGGGGATCTGAGCCAAGCAATGCAGAGTTTCCTCCCCAGCTAAAAGTCTTGATGAATAATCACTCATGGTGATGTTTCATAGTCATGTCCAGAAATGAGACTTAGCATGGGGTTTTTCATTTGTAGTGGTTCTTCTCTATGCTGGGAATAAAAGGTATTACTCAGTTTTTCTATTGCTGATATGAAGCACCCGACAACCACAGTTTAAAGAAGGAAGGAATTATTTTGTTTTGCAGATTCAGAAATTTCAGCCCATGTTTAGCTGAATCCAAGGGAGACATGTTATAGTAGAGAAGCATGGCAGAAAAAAGCTCCTTACTTCATGTTGGCTGTGACTCCAGAGTGGAAGGGGACATGACCCTCGTGGTTCCCAAGGCCATGTCTCCATGACCAATCTAGACAAACTTAGAACTGTGCTTTACTATTCCCATGAGCATATGTCAAGACAATCAAGTTGATCATTGTCAACTTGTATACTTCATTTTTATACTTGTCATGTGAACAGAGATACAAGTGGGCATGGTAAACATCGAGAATTTTCCTAGCTATTTTGCTAGAATTCTCTCTTGGCTTGACAATGGCCTGGATGTATCTTTATATAACTTTGGAGTTCTAATAGAGGTACTCTGATCTGTACATTTTTGTAAATTTTATTTCTACTAGGGAAAAAGGGTATGTTCCTAATTGTCCATTCAGTTAATATCAATTGTGGCAGTAACCTTTGACACAAATATTCTTAGGTTCTGAGGATTAGATATGGACATATATAGAGAGGGAATTGTTCAGTGTAACACGTTTCATTTGCTGTCTTTTCTTCTGAGTTTACTTCTTTCTTAGACTACATAATTGCCAGAATGGTTAATAGCAGCATTGGTGATATATATGTTTTCCTTGTCTAAAATACAGAAGAGCAAAATAATGAAACTCTCCTTATAATATTAGCAAATATCTCTGGATATCTCCCTGATTGGTCCACATGACCAATGATAAAACTTCAACTATGCCTGAGAGAAGTAAGATGCTCCACTTGTCCATGACTGACTCACAAGATCTCTCTGAGAATCAGATCTTCTCAAAGAACACAGACAGAAAAGAAGAGAATAGTCTATTAGTACATTAAAGTAAAAATGATGTAACCAGAACATGTTGTTGATTGACTTTAAGAAAACTGTTAACCATAAGCAAATATTTGTGATCTGATTGCACCAAAATTGCAACGGATATTTTCAATATTTCTAATTAGCCCACTTTATACTAAGCAGTATAGGGCAGTGGCTTTTGGCCAGTATATATTGTTTCTGTGCTGGTCTAGGTGATGCTTTTTTCACTGTGCCACTCTGACCTCCCTTCTGACTTAGACTTGCTTCTGTTATTTCTAGTGACTTCTGAATGAAATCTGCCTCTAAGATTGGCCTACTTTCAGCAGTCAGCTATTTAAACTTGAAAAATACTTTACATATCTGAAATTATCTGTGTGTAATTTTAAGTTAATTTTTAAAAAGCCAAATTTGCATTAGAAAAAAAAAAAGGGAATGGCGATATGTCTTCACAGAGTTAAAGAACTTCCATAGGGAAAATGATGGCTAATGTTAGACAGAAGCATAAAATTTTTTAAATCTTGACATGATCAGTAACATTCTAATCATAAGAGCTATATAACCCAAAACGACTTTATTACAGCAGTGTGAACTTTATCTCAAGGGGTGTTTTCAAGAAAGAATATATGGAACCTTTCAGGATTTATGAAGAAAAAAGCCTTTCATTGTATAATTTAAGGAATAAGACTTCTAGGATTTCATATAAAATTATGTGATTCCTAATATTAATATTGAAAGTAAGCTATATATTTGGATTAAAAGGAAGCATAAGAATTTAAATTGTGTTGTGGGTTGCCATATGATGAAAATGTTAGCAACAATATTTGTGATAATTTTTTGTTAATTGTATTTACTTGTTAGGGAGCCTTTGAGAACATTCTCTTGGCATTCAGAATTTATCAGCATTGCCTTTTGTAATTTCTTCACAGTGATTTGACCTGATTAGAACTATTTAAATAATGAGATTTAAGATCCCATCTAACACCTGTTGAATAAATATTAGGTAGTTAAAAATTATTTTAGAGTCTTTGTACATTTAATTTCATATTATTTCATCCATCAACATTGAACAGAATTAACCATACAATTATATTTCATTGTATTTATCTGAGTTCTACTGTTTGATGTAAATCAAGTACAAAGTTGGTAGATCAGATATGTTTCCTGTTTCATGATTCTTGTTTCTGTTATCAAAATTTGTACTTTACAAATAATGAAATTGTGATAGTATTTTACTAGAACATTTCTGATTTGTAATTATTAATTCTCAAGATTTTTTGGGGACCACACAATGTTTCCAAGAACTGAATTAATTTATGTGAAAATACATTCTTTAGGTCAAGTTATTGCCTGGCACATCTGCACATTCAAACCCTTAGTGAAATGAGCTAGTTTTATCATTCAAGGATTTTGACTGGTTTGGGGCAAATATTAAGAACATTATTTTGAAGAAAAATCATTTCCCTCCGTTCATTTGAAAGCAGGTTACAGAGTGTGTTGTATCTTTCTGTATCTCCCAAGTCCCCACTCCAGCTACGTTATTTTTCTTCCTTAGAACAAGTGTTATCTTACCCAGTCTTTCTACATAAGAAGGATTGCCTTACACATTCATGAGAAATTAGTTTCCATTTTAATTTGTTTGTCTTCTTTAGAAGATTTATATTAAAATATTTTTAAAAATTTATTTTTGCTATGCCTGAACTATAAGAAGCAAATTTTATATTAGTGTCAACCATATGTTTAAATTCATCTTTAAATTCAGATAGTATCAATTTAAAGGATGTTTTTCAACCTTTATGATGTTAGTTTGAAACTCCATTATAGACATTCCTATTGATTTTCTTTTCTGTTTATCTTCTGAATGCTCCACTGCAATTGAATTAAATGTTTTTGCTTTTTTTCTTTCTCATTTACATTTTCCTATAACTAGTAGCATGACTTCTTTATATTGTTCTTGCAATTGTCAGTGTGGAAAAAAGAAGAGAGTATAGCATTCTATGTATTTTAGGGGCACTAAATCCTGCTATTGATCATACTTGACTACTAAGTTCCTTGACACAAATTTCTTTGTGAAATTGGTTACTTACAAAGATCTAATCATGTTCCTAAATGCAAGTGTCTTATGTTCTTTTTGATTACTTGAATTTCTGTTTTTTTTTTTTTTTTTTTTTTTTTTTTTTTTTTTTTTTTTTTTTTTTTTTTTTTTTTTT